>CAUYRB010065980.1:0-13145 GCA_963574695.1 Propithecus perrieri | reverse complement strand
CTGGACTCAAGCGATCCTACTGCCTCAGCCTCCCGAGTAGCTGGGACTACAGGCATGCGCCACCATGCCCGGCTAATTTTTTCTATATATTTTTAGCTGTCCAATTAATTTCTTTCTATTTTTTGGTAGAGATGGGGTCTCACTCTTGCTCAGGCTGATCTCGAACTCCTGAGCTCAAACGATCCGCCCGCCTCGGCCTCCCAGAGTGCTAGGATTACAGGCGTGAGCATCTTGGATATTAAGTTAGCAAAGCCCTAATGCTCCCTCTGAGAAAGTCACTTGCTGCCACCAACATCATCAGTATTAGGCCAGGATGGGCCTTCATTGTCACCTACTGAGAACTTTATGTTCTTATACTTTCTCTGACTATCAGATGGAATTCTCCTTTTATCCCCTCCTGATTAATTTTATAGTTCACCAAAATCGTAAGTAGTTGATACAAGTATTTAAAAATTAAATTTACTCTTCCTCTTTCTTTCCTTGAGAATTTAGTCCAAAAGCTGTTAGGAGAGACTAAGCAAGGTAGGCATCTTAAGGGAAGACAGGAGGTAGGGGGTTGGGGCTGGAAGGAAGGATCTGTGGAAATGGGTGGGGGAAGTGGATAGTAGCAGGGTTTCAGAGCCTGAGCATGATCATGAGTGTGTTCATATAGGTGGGCTTTCTGGCACAAAGTGGTGGGGCTTAAGTGGAGGAAAGGGGGTGTCCATGTTTGAGGGGGTGGCAGAAGTTTGTCAAGGGATGTCAGAACCCGAGTGGGGTGTAAGGAGGGCATCCACGCAGGGTGTGACCTGGCATGGGGGAGGGTGAGAGCCTGAGCATGTAAGGAGAGCATTGTGGGGTGGAGGTAGGACAGCAGCAAAAGGAGATTGGTTACATATAGGAGAGCAATCATGTATGTAAATACATCATGGATAATGGGAGTCAGGCTTCTTACTACCTGAGAAGGGGAGTGCAAGTAAGGAATGAAAACTGGAATGAACCCTTTGGTATTGGATTGGAATTGTTAATATTGGTGTGAATTAATGGTTTCTAGTATGTGTAGATATGGAAATAAATACAGATTTCAACAAGCATAAGCATATACCCTAGCTTTGTCCTTTGAGACAGCCTGGGAGCAGCAATAGTGCAGTAGAAATCAACACATCCAGCACCCAGATCTTGGTTTTTAAGTACCATTTTACCAATAAAAGGAACCAGAGTTTCTTGAGGAAATGATTGATTTCCAGGGTTGGGGCAGGAAAAGTGTAAGATGAGGCCGGAACATCTTACGGTGCTAGGAAATAAGCAAGTGCTCAGTGTGATGCGAACATGTCAGAAGGACATAGAAAATAGAAGCCTTCTTGGCCGGGTGCAGTGGCTCACACCTGTAATCCTAGCACTCTGGGAGGCCGAGGCGGGCAGATTGTTTGAGCTCAGGAGTTCGAGACCAGCCTGAGCAAGAGCAAGACCCCGTCTCTACTAAAAAAAAAAAAAAAAAATAGAAATTAATCAGACAACTAAAAATATATAGAAAAAATTAGCCGGGCATGGTGGCGCATGCCTGTAGTCCCAGCTACTCGGGAGGCTGAGGCAGGAGGATCGCTTGAGCTCAGGAGTTTGAGGTTGCTGTGAGCTAGGTTGACATCACGGCACTCTAGCCCGGGCAACGCAGTGAGACTCTGTCTCAAAAAAAAAAAAAAAAAAAGAATATCGCATGATGGACAGAGTGTCAAAAATGATTAAAATTAATGATAAATCAATCTCACATGAAATTTAAATTCTTCATTGAATTCCACAATCTGACAACGTTTTGTTTTCCAGGCACCATAACTTTTGGTATTTGGCAAAAAAGTCAAGTGTTTAAAGATCGCCTACTGATTAAGCTGCTTTAAAGCTCCCTTGGTAGATCTACTGATTTGACACTTAAATTGTCTCAATTCTAAACTCTGACATTGTCATTGGCAGCTTGGCAACACAATTTTATCTTGTCTGTATGTGACAATTGACATTAATTTATTTTCCATATTTTTATAGTAGTAAGCTATTTATATTTATCAATTAATATTAATATATTATTAACTAATCAATTAATAATTTAATTTAAAATTTTGTACATTTTAAGTATTTAGTTTTAGATACTTCTATAAAAGATAAATGTATTTCTTTGGTTTGCTCCTACATAACTTTTTCAGATACCTTTTGGAAAAGAAAATAAGGTATTTATATATTCTTTCCTGGAGGTTATTGTAGCAAGGACATTGTTGACGGTGCATCCCTGGGCTCTCCATAAGGCTTTCATTATTTACAGATTCATTATTTACAGAATCTGTAAATAATGAAACCTATAGAATTAGTGCTGCTCTTCTTGATATCCAGCAGGTCTTTTTCAGAGTTTCCAAAATATATGTCATGTAAATTGAATTCTAGGTGGAGATCTGGTAAAGTTTTTCAGAAAACCTGATGTAATTCAAGTTTCCAAAAATTGATGTAATGAGTGGAATGCTGCTTAGTTCTCTTATTAGGCTTTATTGATATATTTAGAAATACTCTGATAGAAATACTTGGCCTCCATTGATTCAATTTTTAATATTTTACTCAGTAATTATTATTGTGACTAGAGCCCTGATATAATAATATTGGGAACTATATTTATTTATATATTGTCCAAAGAAGTTATTTTACCTCTATATACTTTCCAATTCAGGTTGTACTAACATTCTATGAAAAATTTGGCGAATAAAATTAACTATGAAGTGCTGCAAATATCTACAAAATATCAACTATCCAGTGCTTCTTTAAAGTTTTTGTTTTTTCAGGGAGTTAAAAACGCAGAATATTTAGTCATCAGAAATCATTGAGTTTAATTTCTAAGAAAATCATATGGTCAAAATGTGATAGTTCATCAGTTCAAAGATGCATATGTTTTCAATATTTTCCATCTCTGAAACTGAGATGTTTAATTATAGATGATATATTTTAGTTTAATTGGTGAAGTTTCTTCTCCTTAGGGATACATAAAATAATCATGTGTCTTATAATTCATGGTTCATTGGTTTTGATGAAATAAACTTCATTTCTGACATATTTTTGATAGCGAAGGAAATGTTTCTTAGTTGATTTGAGAATTTCCTATTGTGATTGTGTTTGTCATCTGGTCATTCAAATTTCTCAAGGTCTTGCTTCTTCAAAGGGAGTTGTGTAATTAAGCTTTTGGACAAAACCAAGAATGGGTGATTCCCTCATGATGATTCAAACTCTAGTATCAAAGACTTAAGAATATATTCTATAGCAGTTACGATTTAGTTTTACAATTGCCTTATATAGTGGTATTGGGCTCTCTCTCATTTCTGTTTAACTTATCAGCATACACTTGTTTGAGAAAAGCAGACGAAGAGAAAATTGTGGGCTAATGTTATTAACTGACAAAATTATTAGCTGACCTTAGAGTTATAGTGTAACACTGAATTATATATGAATGATATGTATATTGAATACATATTCTTTTGTATATACACAAAATGTGTATATTCATCATGAACAGCTAAGCACTTTTAGTAATATCAAAATGCCATATTTATCAGACAGTTAGAAAAGGTAAAATAACAGAGAGTAGAAAAAAATAAAATAAGGACCTAGTTGGCTCCCAACGTTACAGAGCTTATCCCTCTTTGTAACTTAAACTCAAGAAATGTATAATCAAAAAATATATGCATATGTTTGCACATATATCCACAGAATTTGCTAAAACTTTACATTTAAATTTATTAAGATACTAAATATTAACTAATATTACCAGTTATTTTTAGATTCTATACCTTGTATATGATCTCAAATTAGGTACTCAAACATGTTCGGAGGGAATAAGTAGAAAAAGATGTTTTATGGAGTTGGCAATCAACCAAAAATCTGAATAATCCATATAGTTTCTTCAATTCAATTTTACTTATTTTTAAGTCTGTATATCAAGCCTTAAAGGATTTAGTCAAGGCAAATAAAAAGGATTTATGAAACTGTAGTGAATAGGATAATTTAATATCTATTTTATTTGAAAAATCAGAATTAAATGTCAATTGCTCAAAAAGTTTGAAGTCTCTTCTTTCTTAAAAGATGGGAGAAAAGATTGAGCAGAATACCAGTGATGCTTTAGATTCCATAAGAATAACTGTCTGATGCAAAGTAAATCATTTTACCTATATTTCCATTCCCCGTTAAGTTGGGAAAACTAACATTTTTCACAGAAATTTACCAAGCTTTCCTTGAGATGAAAATAATATTACGAATGCAGCAGGTACTCAATAAATATTTTGGGATGAGAGAGTAAAGAATCATCAGAGCACTAAAGCTCTATAAATTTTTTAAAGTTTTATTTACTATTAGCTTGAAAAACATATATACAGCAGCAAACAAATTGAAATTACTAGAAGATAATAAAAATATATTTTATCATATGTTTATATTTTATGTATATTTATATTATTTTTATTTAGCATAGCTATTAATATGTTATATATATAAAATACACACATATATACATATATCCTAATTTAATTACCTTGGCAGTGCTTTGCTACAAATGAGAGTGTGTTCTTGGATTTGATAATTAGTTAAAGAAATAAAATGAGCATTATATGAGAATAATGTCAATTTTTTAAAAAGGAAATTAAAACATTTATGGTATCTCCTTTCTTTTTCTTAAGCCAAACAAAATCTATTTCTAAGGTAGTACACAGGGATATTATAAGATTGGCAAAAGAAAAACCTGATATATTTATTATTTTTTTTTTAAAAAAAGCATAGATTTAAACACTGGAAAATGCAGAAAGTATTATAAAAGAATGAGAGAGCAGTAACTGAGACTTTAGAATTTGATAAAGTGCCAGTCAAAATGAAACTTCATTGAAAGTGGTTTCAGGTACACGACACACATGGAGTAAGTAATTGAGTAGATGAATTGAATGACAAGAAATATTATTGCGGTATAACATGATACACCTAGGTAGAGTTTATTTAGTTGTTCTTCAGAAATCCTTAATCCACGTCGTTTTCTTCTAACCACCATTTCTTGCCACCTTAGTGAATGGAGTTTAAAATCTTGTAGATTTCGGGTCTTGCAAAGGAAAACAAAATTGCTCAATTAGACTCTTGAGAAAGGCTTGATTTGTCACTGTGAATTACTTTGGTCATTGGTTACTCTTAAGGAGGAAAAAGGAAAGAGAACAAGGGAACATGCTCGTGAGCAGGTCAGATTAAAGTAGCCAAAAGAGTTCATGGTGTCATACATCTTGTAGAAAAAAAGAAAAAGAAAAAAAAAGGAGCTTTGATAGCTGATAACTAAATTATCACCCGCTATCAGTTTGGAAGGACTTTTAAACATGTCCAGAATGTCTACCAAATTTTCAGCAGGACTGACAGTAGATTTTTAAGTAAGAATAAAAATGCAGCAGTCTTTCTAGAATAAAACTCTGACAGACTATGATGAATTACCTTATTATAGTTGCTCGCATGACAAATGTACTTGATCAGTGTTTCTTCCTGGGAATAGTTGAGCTTATCCAGAGGCAAAAGTTGAAAGGAAATGAGAGCTAACTAGTAATCCTAAGTGTAATACATCAGCATTTCTATAAAAGTATTCAAGAAAACCTTATCAATTACTGTTCATGTCAACAGAAAGTACTTCTATTCCCTCATGATATAACCTCTTTTTTTTTGAAGATTTATTTAAGTGATTTTTTTAGAAAAGGGATATAGATCATGGAGGGTTTTTTTACTGTGTTGTTTTACAAGTCCTGTAAGTGATCCAGCTTCTAAAAAGATCCTCAGATATGTTCGAAGCCTAAGTTTTAGATGAAATGGTAACTATACATATTTAACTATACCCCATAATATAAACAGTTTTATATCTTCAAATATTTAATATTTTATATGAAAAAAATGTTAACTTGGAAAAATAGTGTAATGAAGAAAACTGAGTGGATTGTTAACATATCTAAATCTTTGAGTAAAAAGTATCTTAGCTAGTTTATTTAAAGGAACAATCATTTTGATTTCTGGATTGTATTTTATCATTTTATTTCTGGATTTGCATAAGCTTGCTTCTGTTGGAAAATATGTTCAGGAAATCAAACACATTGCCGAAATAGTTGCATCGATTTTTATGCCACTATTTAAGGGCAGATTGTAAATAAGCACCCTAAGTTTCGCAATTTTGAATGAAGCACACACGTAAGGCTAAGTTTTTTGGTCATTGCTTAGAAATTAATGGTAGAAGCTTAGTTTCTATTGCTTTGTATTTTTTCTTCATTTTGTGTGAATGTAATACAACCTAGATGATTCTGACATCATTCTTTTATCCTTTATTTGAAGAATTGCATTCATAAGCAGTTTGAATATTTTTATTTTATTGTTAGACAATGCATTAGCAGTCAAACACATAATTCTGCAGTGCCATCACCACCTTGTATATTTCTTCATACACCTATTTGGATAATTGGAGTTAACCAGATCAAACAATAAATACGTTAGTAGATTCTTAATATTCTGCCATTTCTGCCCTTAAAACTACTGTGTTGTGTCCAGATGGTACATGATGTCAGGTGATCTAGCTATAAGACTGCCACTACCACTCAATCCATACTCATGCTCAATGAAGCTAAATTTTTGAAATTGTATGTGTATAAGCACCACAGTCAATGACTGTGCTCTGGAGTGAAAAAACACATAGTATTTTTTCTATTTCATAAATTTTCCTAGAGTACAGTATGTTTATGCAGAATATGTTACATGTAAATAAGTGTCCAATATTTATCAAACTGCAAATTGTGACTCGTTAGTGAATCATGTTATGTTTAGATGTTTATGACCAGCATTTGAAAAAGAAGACAATATGCATATGTTCATTGACACAAATGAGTTCACAGGGTCCTATAACACAATGCATTTCTTTTCTGTGGGTGGCAGTCAAACGCTGTGAAAGACTAGGAGAGGAATCAATGATTAACACAGTAATAGCAGGTAAAATAAACCCACATTTGAGAGCTTAGGACAAGTTCAACTCTCTGCTATTCATTAAAACCACCTGAGGAGGTTTTGAAACATACAGAAGAATGGTCTCTAATCATACCAATTAAATCCCAAACACATTGATGTGTTTTGTTCTTGTTTTAGAGGTTTCAGGGTAGTTAGAATATGTCGCCAAGTTATAGAACCTCTGCCATAAAGTAGTCATCATAGTGACTTTATTTCATTATTTTTTTCTTTCATGTTGTGATTTTTGACCATTGATATCATGCTATTTGAGAATATTTAGACATCAACAACTACAAATTAATAAATGAAAAGGGACACGACACCCAATGTAAAAATTGATTAAAGGATTTTTATATATTATATTCTGTGCTTATACAACTTTTTATTTGTGTATCACTTAATGAAATGAATATCATAGATACAAGCAGTACCATTAATAGATAAAGAATGTAAGGATTGGAAACATTAAGAATGTAGTAGTTGATTTTCCATCCTCTTTCAGTTAATTCTATGTTAGATCAAAATCTTCGGCATTTTTGTTTTTGTTTTTTGTTTCTTGGGTTTCTTGATATTTTAAGTGTATAATTTCATCTTTTTATTTCCACTAAAGGTCAGCTTTTCTTTCATCTCATGTATCCACAATGCTTATAGTCGGTTCTTCCTCTTTTATAGTCAAATCGATCCATTTTTTTCACTTGAGAAAATTGATAATTTTTTATTGCAATATAAAATTTCTAGCATCAGCACAGAGGTGTGCAGAGGACTAACTATTCCTCTTGCATTTTTCCCTTACCATCGTTATTTGGGTCCTACTGTTTCATACATCAGGTATCTAAAGTTTGGAGAAAAGAGCAGCATATGCTAAGTGAATGAGTAGATTTGGACTTCAGTGTTCCTTTAGCTTTGTGCTATTTGTCATGTTCTGCTTAATTTAGCTGCTCTTTAGCTTATAACTCTCAAAGTCAGTGGAAAGTCAAATGTAGAGAAGATCTAAATAATATAAACAAGTTTGACCAGCTCCAGTGATGTGAATAGGTTTGACATCTATTTAGAATGTATGAGTAGGACCATGATATGCAACACTAACTTTCCAGCCTTGTTTTTGATTGTTCTCAATAACAGAAGGTCAAAATTCAGCAGCATATGTTAAAATATAAAATGAAAACAGAATAAATTTAAAAAGAAATAATTTCAAAGTCTGTATTTTAATTTGACAAAAGTCTTCTGATATTTTTGTAAGAGCCATGGTCTCACTATGTTGTCCAGGCTGGACTTGAACCCCTGGGCTCAAGTGATCCTCTTGCCTCACCCTCCCAAGTAACTGGGACTACAGATGCATGTCATTGTGCCCAGCTTCTAATATTTAATCTGTAGTTTTCTTGGGCTTTGTGTTTTTGGACTTATGTTAACTATTTTTTAACTGATATATACTTCATGAAATATTGGCATGGTGGTTTCAATAAACATTGTACTCCAATTCCTATCTTTTATTAAAAGTAAAATTATCATTACAGTATTAACTACCAAAATATAATGTTTTGCCTAACGTTTTTAATGCAACAGACCCAAGCATACATGTGTTAACATTTAAGCTCTTTACTTTAAAGTATCTTGTCACATAATAATTTATCCAAAACAATATTTTAAGCATGAAAAATATTAATTATTCTAGTAAGATAAAGGTGCAAAGGTAACCTAGAGGATTTATTTCCAAGCTTATATTTGGATTAAGCTGTTCAGGTGTTGTTGAAACTTATTTCTGTGAAAAAGATTCATATCTACTTCTTTTTAAACAGAAAATGATAGATAATATCCTTGTTATGGTGAATTCTTTATAGTCAAACATTATTTAAAATCCATGGGATTTGTCGTTTTACATGTTTAGCTCCTTCAACAGACAATTGTCTTTTTCAAGGAATGTAATCTTAGCCAAGGTATTTGTCTTCATAGCTCTAAGGCCTCCTATGGTGTTTAAATGAGTGAGTGAAAGAAAGAAGAATTTAGTCCTCCATGTTCCCCAGCAATATTATATTGATGGATTTTTACATATCAATAGCTTCTCATGATCTCAAAAATGTATCAAAGAAAGTATATCTGTCTCTCAGGGATAATTCAACCAATTTTACACTCATGGCACCATCCAGGTATGCAATTATCAATAAAATTTTCTAGCATTTTTTAAAATGCAGTTTCTGTTTACCTGAGTGAAAAGAGTTATAGATGACTGCTGAATCTCTATTTTGTCCTAGACATGCATTTTTGCACAGTTTTATAGGGCAGTGAGTCTCATTATCAATAGTAATGACTTCTCAACATGTCCCAATGTGGAAGTTCTTTGAAGATTATCTATTCCAACTGCCTTCAATATATAGATCAGGAAATAAAGCAAAAAGAGGTAAAATCCTGGTGGAGTCTTCATGGTCACTTCTGAAATAGGCTTCTATGAACACATAGTTTTTTTCTTGTATTATACCCTGCAGCTATTTATGACATATTATTTTACTTGATACTCACAATGTCATGAATTGTTAAATTACATACTATTAGACTTTTTTTTCAAAATTGCCAATACCAGTGGTCAGCAAACTATGGCCCCTTGTAGAAACAGTTTGCTGATCTCTGCTTTATACCATGTTCTAAATAATGTGTATTCTATGAAGGGAACATTTAGCTGTGCATAAGCTAGGTGGTTAGCAAATCTTGTGCAAAAACAGAATATACTTTAAAAAGACAAACCAACTTACAACTTCCAGCTACTTGGAAGTTGGACCTGAGAGAGAGGTTAGGGTGACAGTAAAAACCTAAGTTAGAGTGAAAAGGATGGGCTCCAGAATGAAATAATACAAAAGGGAAAATAAAACAAAGAGAACAGCTTTGGCTTGGAGTCTACTCTGAGCCAAGTCTGGTGGGAATCATGTAAATGCACAATGAAAAATTCCTTGGTCTTGTTTTAAATTTAATAAGGGATGACTTAAGTCAAATCCAGTAATTTAGAACCTGAGAGATTTTAATACTTGAGTGCAAAATAGAAAAAGAGCTGCTGAGCAGAGTGAATTCTCTGAATGGAAATGAAGAACATGATTCTGAAAGGATATCGGAGTGTGTGTGTGTGTGTGTGTGTGTGTGTGTGTGTGTTTATTGGGTAGCGTGTGTGCATGTTTACCGGAAAGAGTGGCTAATGATCTATGTCCAAAGTGAAGCCAAATCATTTTTATTTAAATTTTAGCATTAACTGTATTTCACAAGAATGCTACAAACATATTAAATCATGTTTTAACTGATGTTTTCATAAAGAATGGGTTTCTTTTGAAAGAGAGAAAAAGGAATGATGATCTCTAAAGTAAAGTGAAAAGACCATTGTACTAGACATCAAAAGCTGTGTGACTCTAACCAAATCATTCCTCTCTAGACTTTACTGTTTCATATTTGAAATGTGAGGGCTGAATTAGAACATATCTGAAGTTCCTTTCAGTCTTAAATGTTTGTATTCAAGTATCCAAAACCTGAGAGATGGGAAAGGTGGTTATAGATAAACTCTAATAAGAGAAAGCGGAACTTTCTATGAACTATTGACACAAGGTTTCCACAAAAGCTAGGCAGCACATCATGTTGGAAACATAATGTTTAATGGTATCACTATCACTATCACGGTCCAACTAATATTGCAATTTATATCCTGGGAGACTACTGTAGTCTGGTTTTGAAATCGATTTACTGTTTAGCTTTCTCCAGAGACCGCATTTCAAAAAAAACAGGTATAGACACAATTAGATGCCATGTTTAACAGATTCAACTTATATTAATTATTTTCAGCTTTTAAATATTATACCTCATAACTATCATATGAATTTAATTATGTTTTTTTCCATGAGAGCAATGATAGTCTGCACTACATTAAAAGTGAGGGTTTGCTAGCAACACCATATTTTACAGAAAAGCATTGTGGAATGTATGAGAATAATAATTAATTACATCAAAATCAAATTAAAACCAGTCTATAAATAGGCTACTGATTTCAGACAACAGCCTGACACAGTTAAAATCATACTGTTCCTTAAACACAGTCTAGGCAGTCAGACAATATTAAAATTAAAATACTTTCTTGATGTAATGCAGTGCTCCAAAAAATATATACTATTTAGCTTATTATAAAATAATGGGAGAATCTTATTATATTAAAATCTCACATAGTGCCAATCTTCCTATAATTATGGTAATAATTTAGAATATGCCCTCGCACAAGAATCTAGGACAGTCTACAAATAATAAACAAAAAATAAAGCAATCTGGGCTCACTGCCCAGATTATCTCAAATATGTATAACAGAGCAAAGAAAGGAAATAAATACTCATAAGCAGGACTCACTCCATGGAGGGGGAAAAAATGGAACAGTAATTGGTCAAAACCATAGTAGAAAATAATTATAGGGTGCTCATGAATCTCCTTTATAAAGAGCAATGTGAATCTAAGAATCTTTTTCTTTTCATCTCTAGAATTCTTCAGAAACAAAGGAAACAAAGGAAACTATCTGCACTTTCACCATTTTACATGTAGGAGAAATAACAACCCAAGGAAACTGCAACTTACCTAAAATGTGCAAATCTGCCTTAACCATGTTAATTGGAAAATCAGCATATTCCAATTAGAATTTCAACCTCTCAAAACAGACATTATGTAAAATGAATTACATTTTTATTGGTAAATAGCAACCTAGAATTCTTGTTTTACATGCCTAAAATTGCCAAAAATTGCTCCCTAATATCCTATTGATGTGTCATTGCAGTTTATAGAACCATAAAATACTGTTGCTTTGTTTTCCAGTTTTAATTTTAAAAAATAAATGAAATTTTGTTTTTACGTGCTTTACCAAGTAAAAGCCAAATAATCAACCAATCAAACAAACCAATACACCCTGTGTGTTCAATATTCAACTCTCCTGGATTTTACTGGGCAATTGCTTGACTACTAATTTTTGGTTTTCCTATGTGATTAGTTCAATTATTCTTTTATTACAGAAAAAGCATCGTGGAATGCATGAGAATAATAATTTATTACATCTAAAATGAATTAAAACCAATCTATAAATAGGCTTCTGATTTCAGACAACAGTCTGACACAGTTAAAATCATACTGTTCCTTGAACACACTCTAGGCAATCATGCGATATTATAATTAAAATAGTTTATTGATGCAGAACTCCAAAAAATATATACTATTTAGCTTATTATAAAATAATGGGAGAAGCTTACTGTATTAAATCTATTTATTTATTCCATAAAATCTATTTATTTCATAGAAACATAATTGAGTTTCTACAAATATCTCATACTGTACTAGATATTTTACTCAAAAAGATAAATATAATTTCTGACCTCAAAGTGGTTAAACACAGTGAACATAAAAATAAATAATCTAATGAGGGCTCATAAAGTCTTGTCTCAAACATCCAATACAAAACACAGTTCCTAAGGAATCTGCAAGAGTAAGCAGCTAATAATTTCACAAATTTAATTATATTAGAATTCTAAATGTATATTTTAAAATTATGACTCCAATAAGTTACTATACTGATATTTCACACATCAGACGTTTTGAATGCCTAATTTCTTAATTCAGATGATGGATAAAAACCAGCCCTGCTTAAAACCACGCCTCAATCATAGGAACAGACCAAAGTGCCCTATAGATTTTGACTCCTTTCTCAAATTCTGAGATGGGTAGGAACACAAGAAAATATTCAGTTTTTTTTTTTTTTTTTTTTTTATGAGACAGAGTCTCACTCTGTTGCCTGGGCTAGAGTGCCATGGCATTAGCCTAGCTCACAACAACCTCAAACTGCTGGGCTCAGGTGATCCTCCTGCCTCAGCCTTCTGAGTAGCTGGGACTACAGGCACGCACCACTACGACTGGCTAATTTTTTCTATTTTTATCAGAGACTGGGGTCTCACTCTAGCTCAGGCTGATCTGAACTCCTGACTTCAGGCAATTCTCCTGCCTCAGCCTCCCAGAGTGCTAGGATTACAGGCGTGAGCCACCACGCCCGGCCTTATTTTACTATTTTATTTAGTGCAACGATAAATATGTGTGCTACTAACAAAAGGTCCACACACAATTAGGAGACAAGCAATGTGCCATTCTTT
>CAUYRB010065979.1:0-15622 GCA_963574695.1 Propithecus perrieri | reverse complement strand
CTGGTCTCTCTGCCACCAAAAACCTTACAGAAATTAGGCCAACTGCAAAATGGGGCAGAGATGGGAGACAGAAATGGAGATGGAGAGCCTTGAGGGTCCTTCTTCCCTGTATCTAGCTCCTTAGGCCAGCCCCACCCTTTCTTTTTCTTGCTTACCTGAACCAGTAAACTCCCTTTTTACTAACTCTTGTTTGAATGTGGCTGTGCATCCCAGAGCATCCTTATCATAACCAACCATCAAGCTTACAGACAAGGCTCATGGGATGTAACATAATTTTATTTCTGTTCCCACCATTTCTTTAAATCTGTGGGCCCTGGACACAGCAGGGTTTGCTCTCTCCCTGCCCCTGTAGACAAGTTATGTTGGAAAACACAGTCTTAATTCAGTAATTAAGGTGTGAAGCCTCATCTCATAATCAAAATTCTGAATTCTATTTAAGGTTGAGGCTCCACCTGCTCCCAGCTCAGGTTTGCAGTTGGGCAGGAGAACGGCAGGTGGGAAAGTGGGGGGGGACCTCCCCAGGGCTGAAGCCAGGGAAAAGGAAAGAGCTAAGGAGTGAACAGTCTTGTTTGTCTGTTCTGTGGTGTGAACTGGCAAAAGGCAAGTGTTTACAGCTAATACCTTGTCTTGTGGGCACATTCTTGCAGTCTTTGAAGACCTCCTCAGCATCACCTGGCTGACTGCACCAGGCCCTCGTTCAACAGTGGCCCTGTGTGGCAGCTGGAAGCAATAGCAGCAGAGGTTCACTCAGAGGCCAGTCCTCTCTGCTTGGCTCAGGAGGCCAGTCTGCCCACCCGACACACTCTGGACAAAGCCCCTGGGAGTCCTGGCCAACCGGAGGCTTTAAGAGGGAGATAAATATAGGCTGTCCTGACATCCAGGCAGCTGAGGACACAAGCGATTAAGTGAGAGAAATGAGCTGTGACCGTATTTGCCCCCTTGGGTTTATGGAGTCATTCCACAAATGTCATCACAATTTGTTCGTCTTTTTTTTTACAGCTGAGGGATGAAGGGACTTGGCCACAGTCCCACAATTAGTAAATGATAAAGTCCTGACTGGCACATGGGTCTTCCAGTTCTAAAGGCTGTGAACTTTCCTCCACACCTCATTAGAGGTGAGTAGCAACATTAAATGTCCCCAAATTCTGGACAAGAGAAAAATGAAGTTAAAAGGAAAGGTGACAGTGATACATAAATTAAAGATTTTTAAAATATGCAAAGAATCTTTAAAAATGTCCTTTGGAAGGTTATCCCTCCAGTGGAGGGGGAAACATCTGGAATCTGTGCTCTTGGCCGGGGGTGGGTGTGGGGGTCCCTTTTCCAGAGGAGCAGGGCGAGGAAGAGGCTCAGTTGCTCTCCACAGGGGCCCTTCACTGTCATTTTTAATGTCCTTCTGCACTGCAGGGCGCTGGAACTGGCTGGCGAGGTCCACCTCCCCTAGAAAATTCTCCTTAGGAAGAACGTCAAGTGTGGAAATTTATTTGTTGACATTTTTTAAAATGCCAGTTCTGACACCCTGAAATGTAAAAGCACTTACTTCTTTTCTTTTTAAATTTTTTTTGGAGAGCCAACTCTGCATCAGTGCCACCTTTGCTCCCAATTTAGACATCTTCTAAGCTGACTGGCTCTTCAGGGGATGAAAAAAAAAAGCCATTGTGTTCCGGCAGCGTTGGGTCGCTAACGTCAAAGGTATCAGAGGATATTGGAGTTCTTTCTTCCAGAGCTGTAGCTCAGACAAATATTTACTGGATGAGTGGCTCTGCTTGGTTGCATTTAGGGCAGTATTCGTCTAGATTGAATGAGAGGACTGAGGAGGCATACTCAAGTCAGAAGCAAATTCCCGGCCCTTGTGGGGGTACAGGCTGTTCCATTTCACTGTTACGTAAGCATCTGGGCATGACAAGCAGTTGGCGCCATCCACACGTCATCCACGCGGCCTAGGAAGGCGGGAGCAGCACAGTCCCTGTGCTGACCATGGTCTGTTTATTATATGGCACTGTAAGGCCAGAGCCACAACCAAGTATAGAATCCTTTTTAAAAACAGCATTTGTATTTTTCCATGTATACCATAAACTGTTTACCCACGGCTTATCAGGGCTTGCTATGTTAAAGAAATTACAGGAGGGATTTCTACTGAGTATAACATGCGTGCAAAAAGTACCTTTATCCCAAGTACCCAAACGAACAGACCCAGGAAACAGAACACGACTGGCACCCAGAGTCCCTCTCACTTAGCCCCATTATCCTGCCTTTAACGTCGCAGGACACTTCTGCCCAACGGGGAGAGTATTAAGGTCACAGATGTGTCTGAGCAGTGACGGTCTACAATTTAATTTTAACCTGTAGAGCAAGTGATCAGGAGAATTCACAACACAGGTCCCTGGGTTCAGCTCGAAGGTGACATTCGGAGTGTGAAAGGAGAGCGACTTTGCGTTAGACAACCCACCTCTGGCACCTGTGAGCAATAGGACATCGGGCCAGTCACTTCCCCGAGCCTGAATGTCCCCCTCTTTAAATGCGAACAATACTCCTGCCCCACGGGATTCTGAGAGGTGGAAACCCGTTGTCGTGGGAAACATGGGACACAGACCTGTTCCCTAATGTGGGCGCCCGCTTCCGCCGTGGGCCAGACAGGACTCTCTGTGGAGCAGACTGGTTGCTTAGCTAAGGCAACGCATCATCTGTCTCCCCTGACGATTGGGAGCTTATCATTCCCCACATCCCATGCCAACATCCTCCTGAGCGGAATGCCAAAACCTGACTTTACAAATGACAACTCTCCAAACCTCCATCTCTTGCACATGGGCCACGTGGGTGTGCCCTCCGCCTCCCGCCCAGGGGCGGCCCTCCCCACACAGCAGCCCGGGCTTCCTTCCGGCCTTCCTCAGGACCCAGGATAGGGGATCCTGCTCCTCCTCCCTCCTGTACTCTACCCACCTTCGCCTTCCAGACGAAGAAACTGCAGCTCACAGACGAAAGGGGACTTGTTCAGGGTCACACGGCGAGGGCACGGCTGGCCCAGAGCCCTGACTGCCAGCCCTTGTCACTGCTGCCAGCCCTTAGCTCCAGGGCCAGGTGCTCTGTCCCTTGCACCCCACACCGGCAGTGTCCCGATTCCCTGTCTGCGCGGCAGAGCAGGAATGCCATGTCCATCCCCTGGCGAGAGACAGCAGGAGCCCGAATTAGACTTCGACAAAGACCTGCATCTAACTAATGGGTATATTGATTATTGAATAGGTAATACACATTCGGTTAAAATTATTTAAAGCATATAGATACATAGTGAGGATTCTCCCTCCCACGCCACGCTACGCCTACCCAGTTCTCTCCCCCCAGGCAACTCCTGCTCTTACTTTCTTAGGCATTCTGCCACTGGCTATTTAATGCCTATACAAGGGACATCAGATATATATGCTTCATAGATGGTGGCATGCTCATTTCTGTGCCTTTCATTTAACAGTATGCCTTACAGATCTTTACACATCAGTATATAAATTGCTTCCTCATTATTTTTCACAGCCGTGTAGTATTCTGTTTATATCTATAATTTTTAACAGCTTCATTGAAATATAATTCCCATACCATAAAATTCACTCATTTGAAGTATCCATTCAATGGCTTTTAGTACGTTCACAGTATACTAGTACACTTGTATATCCAGACTGCATGCAACCAGTACCACAACTAATTTTAGAATAGTTTCTTTACCCCCAAAGAAATACTATACCCCTTATATCAGCCCCCTGCACCCCCATCCCTAGGCAACCACTAATCTGCTTTCTGTCTTTATAGAGTTGCCCATTCTTGACATTTTGCATAAATGGAATCATACAACATAGGATCCTTAGTGACTGGCTTCTTTCATTTAGTACGATGTTTTCAAGGTTCAGCCACATCGTAGCAGGTACCAGACTTTATTCCTTTTTATTGTTGAATAATATTCCATTGCATGAATAAACTTAATTTTATTTACTCATTTGTCAGTTGATGGACATGTAGGGTGTTTCCATTTTTGACTACTATGAGTAATGCTGCTGTGAACATTAGTGTTCAAGGCTTTGTGTGGACTTAACATTGTCATTTCTCCTGAGCATAACCCTAGGAGTGGAATTGGTGTGGCTATTACTTATTTTATAATTTACATAACCAGTCCTCCATGATGCAGATTTAATGAAATTACATTTTAAAAACCAGCAACACTCACCAATGAGGCAGGTGATGGTCAGAGTGAGGATTTTGGAGTAGTGGGGCTGGGGACAATGGCTGCATTATAGAACTTTCAGTCTTCCAGTGTTTCCACCCCTGTCCCTGAGGGAACTTTCCAGACTCTTATTCTGGCACTTTCCAGTTAAATCTACCTCGATTCCAATGTGGTCTGAGGCATGGGAAAGAGAAAAGCCATGTCCCACAGCCTGGCACATGAGCCCATGGCCTGCCGGCTCCTGAGGGGAGCTGAATGTCCCCAGGTGTGTCACCCTGGGCCTGCCCCCTTCCCATCCGGGTTTCCTCATCCAGGAGACTGTCCAAGAGGAAGCTGGTGACTCTTGACCATGGAGTTTCCTGGCTCTGTGACAACAGGCCTCTGCCACGCCTGGCCACCTTCCACACCTGCAACAGGTGCAGAACAGGGGAATTCAGGAACCATCCAGCCTCAGGGAGAGCTTCCTAGCAGCTCAGGTCTGAGGAGACCTGGGAGGGCTGGAGATTCCCTACCAGCATGTTTTTAAAAAATTCTTTTGGCAGAACTTCTTAACAAGCCAAAGCCAGGAAGTGCTTTTTATTCTGAACCAACAGAAGACAGATCGAATTGGATCCTCTGATTAATTGAATGAGAGAAAATTCATTCACTTAGTCTCTGCCAAGTTTTCTGTTGGTACTACCCTAAAATTCTCCCTGTTCAGGAAGCTCAGTGCAGCCCAACTGCGGTAGGACGTAGGACGGCGATCATTTGCAAGGAGGAGGAGTTCTCCTTTCACCATCTTCCCCTTCCATGGCAGCCGCTTAAACTTGCCTCCTGAAGAGTCGAGGAAAAGACCACCTCATGGAACGTGAGTATTCTGCTACCATGCAGGGATGGGCGGTTCTAGAATAACTTCTATTTCACGTCATTAAATTACAAGTGCAAAATGGCACCAACGAAAAGATTTCTCTTTTCTACAGGGTATATTTATCCATTAAGATACAACCTAAACTTACTTTTACCTTTTCAAAAAAGAAAGGTAAAATACAATGTATTATAATAATTAATATAGTGAGTTTCTTTCATGTGGGAAATGGACTGGTTTTAAAATAATTTAATGTTCTGTAGTTCTTAGTTGGATATATTTTGTATGTATTTGAACATATCACATCATTTCATAACTATTTCCAGAAAGTTCTATGAGTCGATACATGTATTCTGAGTTTAAATACATTCTCTTGCCCTAATATAGGGTTTATTATGTTCTTGTTGGGTTGATTTGCTATTTGTTTGTTTTTTTGTTTGAATAATTATGAGATTCCCCTTCCTTACTTTAAGGCATCAAACCACTCCACTAACAGTGGTATAAAATTTAAGATTGTATTGCTTCTTATGAGTGACTCATTTTATGTAATTAAATCTGTTCATTTACCCTGGGCTTTGTCACATATGGTTTATAAAGTTATTTTTAAGTAGTTTCCCCTTTTACCTAAAAGTAATAAGATTATTCACTCGTTCTGGCAACTATGATAAAAATTACCAGCCTCTCTGAGCTTTGCATTAGCAAAATGAATTAGCAACAAACAAACGAATATCAAATAATAAGCCTTCATGGAGCAACTTTTATCACCCAGCAGGCTGTGACATTTATCCTATGATATCTCTGCATACATGTGTGTTACAGAGAGCAAAACACGGGGGTTTGAGCCAGTAAAGCTCAAACGAGAAAGTCTCGCAGGATGCAGGAGCACGTACTATGTTGCTGGTTTTCGTTGTTTCATTTTCTTCACTGGCCCCTGAAGCAGAGAAAACTGTTTTGAACTAAACAGGAATTGAGATCTTAATCTTCTGGTCTGACAAGGGCACACAGTGTCTTTACCCAGGGGCACTTCACCAAGGAGACCAGAAAAGTACCAACTTGTACTCTTTCCTTTCAAAATTATTAATAATTTCTTTCTGAAAATAAGCAGACATGGTACAAAGCGTACAAAAGGGCATGCAGTGAAAAGTACATCTTCTTCCCCCAATTCTCTTCCCCAGAGGCGACCACAGCTTCCAAGTTCTTGTGTGTTCTCCCAGAGACATTCCACACATATGTAAACTACAAGCAAGGAACATACACTCCCCCGCTTTTTACACGAGATCGCAGACTATATCACTGCTAGCTTCTTTTTTAACTTCTTAACATTTAGTACCTAAAAAACTCAGGTCCCAGTTTCTCTTCAGAATGAATAAATCTTTCGCCTTTTACTAAAAAAAAAAAAATCTCATTACTTTTTATGGCTGCATAGTACTCCACCGCGTGGAGGCTCCAAAATGTGTTTAACCACCTCCCAGTTGCTGCTATTCCAGCTGTTCCCAAGCATTTGTCATCGCAAGCAAGGCTGCGGTGACTAACCGTCAGCATACATTGCTTCAAACATGCTCTATCATCTTTACAATAAATTCCTAGACCTAGACTAGCTGAGTCAAAGTTAAGTGCATTTGCCACGTGGATAGATCTTGTCAATGTGCCCGCAGTGTCAGTTGTATGAATTTTCCTGCTGACAAGAAATTATACAAAGGCCAGATTCCCCTGCACACACATCCACATGGTGTATTTTGAAACATCATGAGTTTGCAAACCCAGTAAGCAACAAAATGTTATCTAGCGGTAGTTTTAGTTTGCATTTTTCTTGTATGAGTGTCAGCAAGAAGCTCTTTTTATGTCCAATATCCATTTTTTCCCTGCAACCTATTTGTCTGTATCCTTTGCACGCGCTGTCCTTGGCTCGGCCAGGCCACCCTCATTCCAGGATGCTGGGTCTCATCAGGACCTCTCTGTTTCTCAGCGATCAAGTGGACTCCCCATGAAGAATCCAACCAGACCCAGGCCAGCACTCTCCTGGGGCTCCTGCTGGGTGGCCGCGTGGAGGAGAGGAACGTCACCAACTCTACCAGGGCCCTGAAGGTGTCAGATGGGACGAGCGCCGCCTGGTACATCCTCACCATCATTGGCATCTACGGCGTGATTTTCCTCTTCCAGCTGGCCAGCAACATCCTCAGAAAGAGTGATAAGTCCTTGGAAGATTTTTATTACTCCAATTTGACCTCTGAACTCAAAAAGAAAGGGCTCCAGAGCAAGGTAGCCAAATGCGCCACATTGACCATTAGCAACAGAGCTGTCCTGCAGCCCAACCAGGCCAACCTGGGGCCAAAATGTGGAAACAGCAGACCCCAGACCGGAAGCCAGGGGATTCCTTGAAAGTTAAGGCCAGCAGGTCTCCAGCGGGGAGGCCCCAACCTTCTCGTGGGGGGAGGAGCTTTGGGTTTACCTGGAACCTTGGGAGAGGAACTGAGCCCTTGGGTGGGGGAACATCACTGAGCCATGGTGCTTCTGGCTAATGAGTATGACTGGAGCCTTCAAGTTATTTCCTTCTCGGGCTTTCTGGGGTTTTGAGAAGAGAGAGTGTGCCAGCGACTTCCAGCCACACTCACCCTTCGCTGGCACGGCCTGTGCTCCAGGGAAGAGTGTGGGCACTGGGTGTTCTCAGGTGAATCTGGGAGAGTCCTGGGACTGTGCAAGAAGGTGGCTTCTTGTCATGGATGGAAGGCTGAATTTGCAGTCAAATGCCCTGGATTAAAATCCAACTTCTGGGGGTCACATACACCAAGCAGCTAGTTGCTCACCTGGGACATGTAGGGCTTGGGACAGATAGTTTCAAGGGGTCATCAAATTTGTTAATATCATAAGTTGGAAATTCTTCATTTTCATTGAAAAAATGGCATGTATTGAAAAAAAGCCTTAATTTTGGAGTCAGAAGACTCAAACTCTAGTCTGGGTTTGATTATCAACCGCTTTGGTGTCCTTTCACTATCACCTCGCCTCTTTAGAACTTAGTTTACATGCAGACAAAATACGGATAGTGATGCCAGATCTGCCAACTTTGCCAAGTAGATAAGATCCAATGAAATCATGCATATGAATGTAGTTTGAAAAGTAAAATAAATATGTAAATATAAGCCTCGTTGTGGTGGTGTTGGTGGTAATGATAGTTGAAACTGATGGTATTGTTGGTGGTGATGATTGATGTTGATGGTGGTGGTGTTGGTAGTGATGGTTGGTGTTTATGATGGTGTGGTGGTAGCGGGGTTGATGATGGTGGTGGTGAGTGTGGTCATGTCGGTAGTGGTGGTTGATGTCGATGGTGGTGGTGTTGATAGTGATGGTTGGTGTGGGTGGTGGTGGTGGTAGGGGTTGTTGATGGTGGTGGTAGTGGTTGGTGTTGATAGTAATAGTTATTGATGGCAGTATTGGTGGTGGTGGTCGGTGATGTTGATGGTGGAGGTGGTGACAGTTGATGTTGATATTGATGGCGCTGGTGATGATGCTATTCTGATACAGGAAATCACTAGTCCGTCGGCAATTAGTCTCTCAGCAATGGCTGTGTTGCCTTGTTCCACAGGATAATCTTCCAATCCGTTGGCGACCTATGCTGTGGATTGAATCTGTGAGATTCAGGTGTTCCACCTAGATAGAACAGATGCTTTTAGATTTCCTTACATTAGAAATCGTATGATTCACTCAAATACTTTACAAATATCTGTTATTTATATACTTGTCTCTGCTTAAAGAAGTAAGATCTTGTCTAGATTACTGATTAAGGAGATTGTGATTAGCAGAATTTCTACAAGTGGCTTGCAGCAGGCAAAGAGAAAAATTACATTTTGTACCAATTTCTATAAAGTTCATCCAGGTCAGCTTTTGGAGATAGCTCCTGGGCAGGAAATGAAATATTTTCCCCTGTGTGCAGAAGTGGTTTGCAATCAGCCCCACAATCTCAGAAATGTCAGAATTAAACCCCAAGCTCTTGTTTTTGGAGAATGAGATATACTTCCAGGTTTTTTTTTGTTTTGTTTTCACATTTTCCACATCTTCATTACCATCATCGTCATCCCGCAGGTTGGAAACAAAAATGTTAGTTTATTTAAATAGTTCATATGAGCTTTAAGAATATGTTTGAGATGCTCACAGGGAAGGACAAAACAGAAGACAGATGGACAAAAGTATAATCCATAAGTGGGAACCCAGAATGCATTAAAATGGGAGCGAATGGTCAGGACTCGAGTGAATTTAAGGATAGGATGAGTTAATCGGTACAAACACACCTCGTTGGTTGCCTCTGCAGCATGCATTTCTCCCTTCCTTAGACCAACTCCCCACTCACCTTCGACTATGGCTCTGAGGAAGCTGAAACTACACCCAGTTCTCTGGTTAGAGTAAGAGACCTCAGTTAATCCAATCAATGCACCCCATTTCCTGGCCTCACCGACCCGGTCCAGGGTGGACACCTGACCTAAGCCAGCCACCCCAATCAGAATGACCAGAATTTCGGAGCAGGAAAGCTCTCGCTTGCTCAGGATGGCATTAAAAGCAGATCTGAGCCTGAAGTTGCTGGATCCATTTGCCACTATGAGAAAAGCCAACTTGAGGGCAAAACCTAGCATCTAGAGGACAGCATAGCTGAGAAATTGCAGAGACCAGAGCCCTGATCACCTGTGCCCAGAGCCTTAATTTACCACTGGAATTTTTCAGTTTGTGAGCCAACGAGTTCCCTTTAGTAAGTGTGTTGGCAGGAGGCTTCTTTTTCCCTCACAACCAAAAATATCCCAAATGATGCTGTTACCCGCCAACTTCCTGCCGCATGCAGCGAGCCAGTAACGGTGGCCACAGGTTTTGCAAACAAGAAAAGATTTTATTCATAAGGCTGTCGTGCAAGGAGATGGGAGAGTAAATCTCAAATCCACCTCCCTGAAAATAGGGCTTGGGGGTTCTTTATGGGACAGTGACTGGGGGGTAGGAAAGGCACAGCAATTGGGGTTTCTGCGCAAACGTAACTGAGCTACACATCTCTTCCTAGGACCCACGCGCAGCAGGTCCTCCAGGACACAGGAGCTCCAAGGCTGGTGAGTGGGTGACCAGAGAGCGTCAGGGTGTTCACTCACTGGCAGGGTGGCGGATAGCTTGGTGTGATCCGTGCCCGTGGCAGGAAGATCACGGGAAACACCCTCCAGGGCAGAGGCTGGCTGAGCTTAGCAGGTAGCATGCAGGGGCGTAGGGGCGTCAGGGTGCTGGCATGTACTAGAGATTGAATACGGTAGCCCCCCAAAATCCTAATCCTCAATGCAATGGTATTTGGAGGTGAGACTTTGGAAGGCAATTCGGTTTAGATGAGATCATGATGGTATCAGTGCCCTTAGAAGACGAGACACTGGAGCTCTGTACACCATGTGAGGACACAGTGAGAAGGCGCTACCTGTGAACCAGGGAGCAGACCCTCACCCAGCACCAAATCCGCACGCACCTTGGTCTTGGACTTCAGCTTCCGAGCAGTGAGAAATAAACGTTTGCTGTTTAAGCCACCAGTCTGTGGTATTTTGCTATAACAGCCCGAACTGATTAAGATAGAGTGTGAAAGGAAAAATCAGCAAGGGACACTTACTAAAGGCAGCAAGACAGGTTCATTCAGACTCCTGCGGTAGGGGAGAGGGACTCCAGTGTAAACCAAGTTCAACTTCTGCTAAGACAAGGGCAACTGAGATCTTTAAAGGGAGATCAGAAAGGGAACCGAAAGGGCCACATGGAGGCGGACAGTGCCAGAGGGGTAAGCGGAGAATTACAGAAAATGGTTTGCCAGGCGGCGGGGATGACGTGCACTTTGCGGTGTGGCAGCACGAGCTGGGGCCGCCTCTCAGGACGCAGGCCGGTGCGGCTGGAAGCCAGTCCGAAGCGCGGTCAGGTCCCTCAGCACAGGGTCCAGGCCAGTCCCCCGTGCCTGTGGAGTTCCAGGTCGCTGGGGGCTTGCTGGCGGGGTGAGCCTGGCCCGGTTGTGTGTGTCCACGCCGGGCCGTAATGCGGGGAGTCAGGGCGCTGGGAGCCTTGGGAGGGAGGGGGCGGTAGGGCAGTGGGTGGCCTGGGGCATGTGGAGTCCCATGGGGAGGGCCGTGGGAAACAGCTCTCCAGGCTGTATGGTGGTGGGCGGTAGTGTTGGCTCCCCTACACCTGCCCACCAGCCCTGGTGCTCCTGGGCCCAGGAGGGCCATTTCCTGCCACCTGGTGACTGTGGACCAGCTCTGGCCCAGGAAACTGTGAACTTCCCCTCCAGCCACTCCTCCTGGAGAAGACAGAGAGAGTGCCAACGGACTGCCACGTGCGGGCGACAGCAAAGCGGAAGTGAGGCAGGGTCTTACTAGAGCAGGGAGGGGACAGGTAACCCTAGCCAGAAATTGTCAGGGGGGATGTAAGGGAGGGCTCAGGGACGGACTGCCCACCCCAGAGCCTCTCAGGGACCTGACATTTAATAGTGATCAGGGAGGTCACTTTTAGAAGGAGGCATGGCCTGTCAGGGTTCTGGGTGGTCCGGAACCACCCAGAAATGGATGTCCCCCCACAAAGTGGACTCCTAGACCTGGTGGAGGGTTAGAGGGTGACAACAGTGTATGACAGAGGATAGTCCTCCACAGGCTATACACTCCATTAAAAAAAAAGGCATGCGTGAAGCGTTGGTGACTCAGGACGATAAGTTACGGTAGAGCTGAAAAATGAATCAATAAACCTCAGGACAGGGCAGAAAAAGAGGCGTGCGTCATCCACCATGAGCAATATACTTAGACACACTGGAAAATTTAATGAAGTGAAACCACACAGCAGGATCGTGTTGTCGAACCTCCAGTAAAAGTCGTAAATGTCAGATTAAGCCACGTCGTTTCAATGACACGGCTTTCTGAGTCGCTTTCATGTGCACGCAAATCCCAGCGTTCTTTGGAGGACATTATTATTGTAATTATTACTCTCTAGCAGGAGGCTGAGGTGTCTGCCCTGCAGTGTTCTTCGTGGGTTGTTTGGAACCCTGATTGTCACGTGCCTTCTGCCCTCAGCTGCCAGCAAGGCCCAGGCAGGCACAGTCGCGTGTGTGTTTCTCCATTTAGTGCAGAGTGCAGCGGGGAGCTGCCGCCTCTCCACGCCAGGCGGGGCTCTTCATCCCACACCCTGCCTTGCAAGCACACTTAGCATGGAGTATATTAGGAAGTTTAATTAGCAGAAAACAAATAAAGTGCGGGTCCCAGCTTGAGCCCACGCTGTGTCCCCCGCTGGGGTCAGACAAGTCTGAACAGTACTAATGAGGGTTTTCATACGAAGGGTGAAGGCCAGATCTTCTCCTAGAGGAACAGAAATGCAGGGGGCCCAGGCACCCCGAAGTCCAAGCAAGAATCTTGATATTTATCTGGGGGTGGGGTGCTGAGGTCGCAAGCACAGCCCGAACCACAGCAACGGGCTGGAGAGGGGAGAGTGCAGATGGGCTTAAGGCTGGAAGGGGACTTGGCGTGGCTTTCTCCAAAGGAACCTGGGCTTCTTTGTGGGAGATGGATGAACACCTGAACCAAGCGCGGGGTACTGCTGGGAAAACGGCAGCTGCGTAGGCAGCCATTTGCGCATTAAAGGTGAGACGGGGAGAGAGGATAACTAAGGTTTAATGGACACTACCAAATGCTAGGTGCGTTGACATATGCCAGCCCTGGTGATCCTCTTACAAACTCCATGAGGGAGAATTTATTAGGGGACTGGCTCAGAGAAGTTAAGAAACTTGCAGATTGACACACAGCTAATAAGAGGCTAAAAGCTAGCTCTAACAGATTCCAAAGGCTGTGTAATGTTTCCATTAAGTATTTGTCCAAAAACTGTTTTTCTTTTTCTTCAAGGTGAGAAGCCGGAAGGCTGCTAGTTTCGGGGCGCAGTGTCCTAGTAGCCTGCAGGTTGGTGCCGGGCTTAAAGTTAGAAGACTGATATTTGTCCCAGCTCTGCCACTTACTGTCTGTGCGGCCTCTGGAGCCTTGCATGGAAGGGTGGCTGGGCTTTCACTCCAGTCCCGGTGCCCTGACTGCTGGAACAATTGTCCGGGGTGTGGCAAGCCAGCACCTGCCCCTTTGGTTCCTAGATAGATGGATTTAGCTAGACTATCACTTTGTTAGAGCAGAAGGACAGCTTTGCATCTATGTAACTACCTCAGGACTTTTCTGTGCACTGGGGCTGGTTTAGCTGTGATAAACCACCACCCTGATATCTCAGTGGCCGAAAGCATAACAGCTAGCTCCATGTCCTTCCCCTGCCACGTGCACACAGCAGGTCAACTGGGGCTGTGCTCTGAGATCAAGTTGCCGCTGCTGCCCCTCTTGAAATATTGCCGGAGGCAAGAGCTCGGGAGGGTCCTACCTGGACCAGTAAATGCTCCAGGCTGGAAGGGACACAAGTCACTTCCACCCACCACTCGTGGGCTGGAATTAGCCCACGGCTCCTCCTGGCCACGAGGGGCAGGGAAGTGCCCCCCATCCCATGCATCTGGAAGGCCGAGAGCCAAAAATCCCAGGAGTGATGCTCATGGTGACCACACAGTCAAACCGGCGCCGTGACCCTCAAACCGTTTTTGAGAGGAAGGGGCCGCCCAATGGCATTGCCCACGTTCCACCTTCTTTATTCACATAAAAATCAAACCTCTCTGTGTTAAAAAGTCTATACACATATATGTCTATGTGAGAAAAACATTTGTTTTGTTCCTTTCAAAGCTAGCCCTGATGAAGTCAAGGTGTCAGCTGGGAAAACAAAACAAACCAACTAAGCCTGAGGCCCCTGGCAGCTCCGCATTCTGCGCCCACAGACCCCACCAGCCCCGAGTAGACCTTGTTCTAAGACGAGGGTTCTCGCCTTGGCATCCCCCCTAGAATCACCCGGAAGCTTATAAAACTCTCCCAGGCCTCACCCCAGACCAACTAGTCAGACCTCTGAGCACGGCCCAGACGCAGCAACTCTGCGAAACCCCCAGGCGATGCGCAGAGGAGCCAGGTCCGGGCTGCCCCGAAGCAGCCTCCAGCCCCGTGGCTGCTTCCTCTCTCCCAGGTGAGGGCCTTGGGGAGGCCAGAGGTGGGAGCTGGCCTCAGCCAAACCAGAGGCTGAGGAAGGTGGAAGAGAATTCGGTAATCGCCCCGACTCACACGTCCAGGCCTTCCCAGCAGTGGGCAGCTGGGGATGCCGTGGGAAGCGGCCGTGGGAGGGGTGCCCGGGGGGCAGGGGAAGAGCTGCCACTCTGCCAGGCCTGGGGACGGCGTCCCCATGAGCGGCGCTGCCCGGCTGCTGAGGAAACAGGAAGCGCATCCGGAGCTGAGCGGGCTCCACAGGTCCCAGGTGTTTGCAGTTCACACAGACACGAGTGCACATTCACACGCATTTGCACACCCCTATGAATATACACACTCACACACACAGCATCCCGCACACACACGCACGCTCGCACATACATACTTCCACACACCTGTGCACACTCTGCACTCACACGCACACTCACACGCCTTTCTGGTTTCACAAGAAAGAGAAAGATCAAATCCGAGGGTGAATGAACCTCATTCTCTCATTTTCCACATGGGCAAAGGAGGTCTGAAGAGAGGCCAAGGAATGTGAAGAGGGTCCCTTGGCCCTGGCCGGCTCCCCTTCATTCTAGAAAGTACATTCTCTCTCTCTCTGTCTCTAGTTTTTTTTTAAGATTTTTTTTTCTTTCAAGGATTAAAAGAAAAAGAAAAAGAAAAAGAGAGACAGGATCTCTCTACGTTGCCCAGGCTGGTCTCAAACTCCTGGCCTCTAATGATCCTCCCACCTTGGCATCCCAAAGTGCTGGGATTACAAGTGCGAGCCACTGTGCCTGGCCTAAAGGATTTTTTAAAAGAATCTCTTCTGTAGAAAAAGAGGTGACTGTCGACTCCTGTCTTGGTTGGTGAGGACGGGAGAAGGGGCACACGGCCCTCTCTTCCTCGGCAGCTTGTGTCTTGCGTGCTTTGATGATGTCTGTCTCAACTGCACAGGTCACAACGAGGATTAATTAAGATGTGGCTGTAAAGAGGACAGGGCCTCTCCTGGCACTAAGCGCTCAAAAACGTGATAATTTCCCCTGTTGCTGGCAGAGCAGGGGCTTTGTGACCCACGTGCCGACTGGTTTCATGGGAAGCATTATCCCAAAAGCAAGGTTGGGGAGGATGGGAAAGGCTGACACACACATGCTCGTACACGGATGGTGGCAGCGTCGTCTACTGAGTGACGAATCAAGGTTTGTTCCCTGCATGTTTTCCTTCTTGCCCTGCCTTTCGTAGGCAGATGCCAGGCCCTCTGTGGCCTGTGGCCTGGGAGGAGGTTCGGGATGCCAGGCCAGAAACCTGGGGGCAGACCTACTTCCTGTGAGTGGTGAGGAGGCTGTGCTACTTGTCCCAGAGAGGGAGCAGGGAGAGGATGGTGCCACCAAACAGAGGGAAGGAGCCAGAGCTGTCCCCTAGCCTAGATGGGACCGAGGCTCTTGGGTTGGGGGAACTGAGGGGTCCCAGGCTCATCGCTCTTGGTTCCCCCGAAAATGACTGGGTCTCCTG
>CAUYRB010065978.1:0-65079 GCA_963574695.1 Propithecus perrieri | reverse complement strand
CCCATTATCCAAAGTGGGGCACCACAAGAGCAGAAGAACGGGATCCATTTGTACTCACCATCAAATTGGTATTAACTAATCAACACATAAATGCACATATAAGAATAACATCTATTGGATGTTGGGCAGGGGGGAGGAGGGTGGGGGGAGGAGGGAGGAGGGGACCGGTATTTGTATACACAAGGAGTGCAATGCGCACCACCCGAAGGATGGACATATTTGAAACTCGGACCTGGGGAGGGGGGACCAAGGGCAACATACGTAACCTAAACATCTGTACCCCCATAAAATGCTGAAATAAAAGAAAAAAAAATAAAACTCTGATGTTTCTTCACATATAAAACTTATGCTTTTTTTAATCAAATAAAACAAACCAAATTAAAATCATTATTATGACTTACTAAACTGAGGATTATTTATTAAAGGGAATGCAAAAAGGTAAAGACATTAATTGAGTTCAGCCCATTCCCTGCTTGCATGCTCACTCAGGATTATGGCACATGATAGTTACAATCTTCTGCTTTACTCTCCTTTTTCTTGTGGAGAATGGGGCCCTGTACACTTCTCTTGGTCACTGTGTTGCTCATTAACATTTTATAATTCTACTCTCCACTCTGGGAAGGCTTAGACATGGTTCCTATAGTTACGCATTAACAAAAACCTGATAATATCAAATTTTCTACTAAATTATAGTATTTTATTTATTCTTATATAAACTTTGCTTAGTCATGGTTGAAAAATAAAATAGAAAATACAATTAATAAAAAAGAAGAAAACACATTAGTCCATTGTCTCACTAGAGGATTTGCTTAAAAATTATATTTTGTTGTAGGTTTGCCATTTATTAGCTAACTTATCTCATGGTATAACATTAATTGTCCTTATTTTTTAATATGTTTCTGAATCTGTGGGTCTATACCATTTACAAGGTGGACCATATGTGTTCGTTTTTCCTTTCTACTAGAGGTGACTTGTCTACCTGATTGGTCTGTTTAAAGAAACTAAATTGATCTATCCTGTTATAGAAATTTCTTTAAAATGGATTTGTCAATTGTATTTACATATAGTATCTAAATAATATCCTAACAATCATTATTTTAATGCTTTCATTTTCTTAGTTTAGTTTTTGTGTTCTTATCTTTGTAGGGTGTCCTCCACAAGTGCTACCAATTTAGCAATCTATTCTATGGAAGTACATCCTAGGCTTCTCTTAATCTCTAGCCATCTTCCCAGAATTTATGAAAATTTAGCTTCAGAGTAATGCAGGCAAGTATATTGAATAAAGAGGAAGGAGGAAGGTGCTTTGCTAGAATTTAATACGTAATTGGCTTTGGGAAAAAAAAAGAGAATAGAGATACAAGAAAGAAGGTTTAGAGAATACAAGGGTGAAAATAAATAATATTGCAACATTGCATACTCAAGACAAGACAAAGATTGCCCCTATTTTCTAGTTTAGAAATTACTAATAGTAATTGTAGCAACAGCATCTGTAGCAGGAGTAGCTTTATCAATACTGATAGTAAGAATACTATTAATAATAGCTTTCCTTCATAGGATTCCTGTTTTCCAGTCACTTGGGTGTTTACATAGATATTATTATTTAATTCTTACAATAAACTTATTATGTAGATGAGGTAACTAATATTTAAAATGGATAAAAACAGTGTCGAATTCCAGACACATTTTACTGAGAATAGGAACAGACTCCTGCATGGAACAACAGGAATAGACTCCTGCGTGGGTCAAGGTTTGGGAATAATTTGGTAAAGAAAAAAAATATGTGAGAATATAATACCTAATACTTTCTTGTGTGTTTTAGGCTCAGTTACCTTGGACTGTTGTTACTTCTTTAAATGTAAAACTGATATAAAATAAACTACATAATGAGTGATCTGGACTCTAGCAAACTTGTATCTGAATGTTTGGAATTTCTTGACATGTTAAAATGGTACTTTTAATGGGGGAAATGGCTCAGGTTAAAGTTTGGTATCAAAAAATTAGTGCAATTAAATCCTCATTAATTCCCACGTTTATTACTGGTTTGAAAGCAATATCTTATTGTTAAATTTCAGGTATTTCTTCAGATGTTTTTTAATGCCTATCACTGCCCTGTGCTATGTTCTTTACACTTTGTACTTTGTACCCTGAGGACCATACCTTGTTGTATGACATACAATGTTTCCTCTGTTCACTGATCCATTGAAGAAACCAAACTTGTGTGTGTGTGTGTGTGTGTGTGTGTGTGTGCGTGCGTGTGTGTGTATATATAAAACTACCTTACAGAAATATTGGCACTAGAAATTTGAACAGTGTAGCATAAGAGTAGAAAACAATAATGAATTCTATTTTAGGGACTGCAAGAATTATCAGAAATTCTGGGTCAACGTAATATTTACTCTATTCAAGAGGTACAGGTGCATTCTAAGCAAATGACAGATATATGAGGACAAGGAACAATAAAAAAGCTGTGTTCCCCCAGCTTTTAATAAATATTTTTTCAACATTCTCTAAATATGCGTATTTATCATTTAAACATATCTAGGACTTAGATGTGGGAATATGATATTCCTTGATCGAATACAAGATTCAAGTCCCTACAAAGCAAGAGAAAACTTCTTTTCCTCTGATTTATCTGAACAAAAGTCTCTATTTACCTATCCTGGTCTCCATGTTGTCAGTGTTCTGCTTTTCTCTTCCTTGTGTTTCCTTCCTTACTAACACTACCACTTCAAAAACAAATAAATAATGAACAGAAGTCACCAAAGAGCCAACCTATGTAACATATATATTCCCTTTGTGATTTCCAAATTATTTCCTCTTACTTGGGTATCAGCTGCATCCCAAGGATTTCTTGCTTCCTCTTTTTATAATCTACTTTATCTTTGGACCAATATCTCTCTGTGGTTTTAAATGTGAGAGTAATGTGTTCCTGTCCTTAACAAATTGAAAGTTTTGGGGAAAGTTCCTCTACTGTCTTTGTTACACACAGGATCTATACTGAGACCTTAACTATTTTTCCTTGAAATCATATTTGCTACCACTGGCACTTCTTATAATCAAGTACCCAATTCATGCTTCAGAAAAGTGGTTAAAGTAGGTAACCCTTAAGGCTCCTTCCAACCCCAACATTATTTAATTCCATATAATTTTCTCTGAAGAGGAGGAATTCAAGTAGGGGGAAGGTTTTAAATTTAATTCCCCATAATTTTCTCTAGGTAAGTGCAATGTCAAAAAATGATGACTGAACTAATCTGTCTTCTTGAGGAAGTAAAAGGAAATGGTGCTTTCATGTCTTGATTAAAAATTATGAACAAATTTTAAAATGGGTATAACAGAATGTTATCAAGATAATTATAGTACTTACATACTTTCTGTCTAAATGTTACTTGCATATATAGTTTTTTTTTTTCCAAGAGAGACTAGTGTTAACGACTTATACACTTTCTTGAATGCCACCTAAATAATTTTTTACTTAGAGAAAGTGCAACGATTTAGGATTTGACCTACTTCTAATGTAAAAGCAAATCTTTAACAAAGGTTGGAGTTTTTGTATTGGTTCAACTGGCATCTCAGATCTAAGGAAAGCTGTTTCCTACTATTTACACCCTTTTCAATCTCTTGATCCTTTTAAAAATGATAATAATTAGAATGTTATATTGAGAAATGTTTGAAGGTTAGAGAGATAGATGTCCTTTCACACTTCAAACAAACATATGTCTCCCTAAAATGTTATTTTTTTGGACAATTTTAGAAATTGTTTGAAAACATCAAAGATAGAGGTCATATTCTTAAATTATTTGAATTTGAGATAATTGTTGAGAGCAAGAAATAATTCAGGATGTCTTTATAGGAAGTTCTTCATAGGCCCTCCTAGGGCCTTAGGGCCTTGTTACTATGGATCAGCCACTCCCCCCCCACACACACACGCACACACACATACACATATATACATACACACACACATCCATCTCCCCCATCTCAATCCAAATTTTGATCAAGCTCTAGTAAACAGGCTACCTTTCCTTCATACCTTTATTGAGAATCACTTCTGTAATGTTCTAATTTTGGTTTCACAAGATGTACCCTTAGAAGTTTTAAGAGAAGTCTTATTATTAATAATATAAATATTTTTCTATGGACTATAGGTTTTGTCAGGCTAAGTCAACTTAAAAACCTCTAAATGTCTAAAAATTACTACTTTAGTTAAAATTATATAAATTTGGAGATCATACTTAGTGGGATTTGTCTCCCAGAACTGCTATTTACTTCCTATGTAGATTTAAGAAAATCATTCACCCTACCTAGGTCTCCATGTTCTTAACAATGTTAATTAAAATAATTACAATGTTTGCCTCTGGGTTATGCTATTATGAGAGTTTTCATAAAAATGTTTAAATCAGGAACTTTGAAATTTCTATGATGAGGAGATGTTTAATGAGAAGAAAAGAAAGGCATGGATAATATATAACTGATTTTCATTTTTTCTATATCTATTGTTATTTCTGAAAGAAAACCTTTAAATGTCATAAAAATATATCCTAAATTTTCTAATAGGTGTAATTTCTAAATAATGTTCTTTTCATATTAACTTTGGTTGTGAAAAAACGCTCACCAAACACGAGTGTACTGTAATATTAATTGCCTAATTGATTATTACTAGGAGTCCACAATTTCTAGTATTTTAAATCTCTGAGTTTTCTATTTTTTGTCATTACCTTTCATTCAGCAACCTTCATTTTGATCATATAACCACCTATTTATAGCAAACTTTCTGTTGTTAGAAGTTCATGTCTACTCCAAAGTTTCTATATACAGATGAATAATAACAAGAGTTGATAAGGATGTAGAGAAATTGGAAACCTCATGCATTGTTGGTGGCAATTTAAAATGGTACAGCCACTGTGGAAAATAGTTTAGCAGCTCTTGAAAGATAAACATAGAGCTGTTATATCATCCAGAGATTCACTCCTAAATGAATGTCCAAGAGAATTGAAAACGTATGTTCTCACGAAACATTGTTCATTGCAGCATTATTTATAATAGCCTAAAAGTGAAAATAGCCAAAATGTCTATCATACGATAAATGGATAAATATGCACAAAATAAAATATTCAGACATAAAAAGGAGTAAAATACGGATACAGGCTAAACATGAATGAATGTTTGATGATTAATATCAGGACACAAAAAGCCACATGTGATGTGATTCCATTTATATGTGATCTTCAGAATAGTCAAATTCACATAAACAGAAAGTAAATTAGTGGTTGCCAAGGGATGAGGAAAGGGGAAAATGGAAAATGACTGCTAAGAGTTTCTTTTTGGAATGATGAAGATATTCTGGAATTAGATAGTGGTGATATTTGCACAACCTTGTGAATATACTAGAACAACACTGCATTGTCCATGTTAAAATAGTGAATATGTTAAAATAGATAATATGTTAATTATCAATTTTTTAAATTTTCTACATGGAACAGATTTTGAGGGTGTAGATTATCATAAACTTTGTAAGAGCATTGAGTTGAAACTGTTTTTGTTATCTTCATTGCTAACACAAACCTAATTGTCAATCACAGTTCATTGCAAGCAGCAAACACCTTTCAGGTATTTTAAACAAAAAGAGATAGAGATATAAATACAAATAGTTGTTTTAAAATCAATGGAATGGTTATAAAACCAAATTATACTCTGGGTTTTTCATATGACTTACAGAATGAACAGACCTTGAAATTTAGGGAAGCTGCTAATTCTGTAACCACCACTGGATCTCTTCTGTTATAAGAATAATGTTACTACCATCCCTGGCCACAAAGAAACACTAGAATACATCACCACGATCTTTGTAACCAGTGATAATAGCAAAACTATGGGAAGATTGTCTTAACCTCATGTCTTCTTTCTAAATCTTAAAACAGTTCTTCCATTAGAAAAATATCTAGAGTATAACTTGCCAGGGAATCTGGGAAATGTTTTTAATTTTTTAAATTCTCCAACTAGATGCTGTACAAAAATTTGAGAGAGATAATTGAAATATCTAACTTTACCTATTAAAAGTATTTTGAACCTTTGAAATTGAAATGTTGAAATAGTACTTGATATAGGAGTCCTGTCCATCATAATACTAAATAACATTCATTGTAATTCATTATAATTCATTTTTATAAACTCATGGTTGCTAAAACAAAATGAAAATTGGGACCTAATATTAATCATCAATCTTTTGCAAAATTCATTTTCCCAATTTATTCTAAAATTCCACTTGTGAAAATTCCTTGATCCATCTAGTCACCTTAATTTTAAGTGCTGTAATTTTATTAAGATTATTATAAGAGCCTCCAGATTGATCTATGGTTCAGTTTCTTTCCTGCATTCAGTCCCGCAGAGTTAATTATGTTCTACAACTCTGAAAATATTCGATTGACAAGGCCAAAATATTATCATACATAACACAAATCTCATAACATTTGACCCAAACCAAATTCCTGTGCATCAAATCCCATTGGCTGTTCTTTATTTTTCCACAAACTTAGATAACTAGTATCAGGAATTCTTCCCTACCCACAGGATAAATTTCTGACTTCTGAAAGTTTCTTCTGCCTGTAATTCATTCCCTCACTTCATAAAATGTTAATCTGCCCATTTTTCAGAACAACTCAAATTTGTGCCTAATTATGGATCTTTCTCTAAGGTCTCCAGAGGGCATTTTTATGTAAGATTTCTGAAATCTGTTCAAGGCATGGACAACATCATACTTATATTTTTTATTTCCAGCTATCAACTTTTAACTTGATAGACAACACATAATAAGTAAATTGTTTTAATAAAAGCATACGAAGCATACGTTTTAATAAAAGCATAAAAACATAAAAACAAATAAATGGATATAAAATTTAACTGTCCTTCCATGAATTCATAGATAAATTTATTTCTTAACCTTAGTAACCAAAACAGTATGGTACTGGCACAAAAAAAGAGTCATATACCAATGGAACAGAACAGAGAACCCAGATATAAAACCATTCACATATTGCCATCTGATCTTTGACAAAGTAGACAGCAATATACACAGAGAGAAATAATCCCTATTCAATAAGTTGTACTGGGAAAATTGGATAGCAACATGTAGAAGATTGAAACAGGATCCATATCTCTCACCACTCACAGAAATTAATTCATGATGGATAACAGACTTATATCTAAGACATGAAGCCATAAGAATTCTAGAAGAAAATGTTGGAAAAACTCTTATAGATATTGGCCTAGGCAAAGAATTTATGAAGACCCCCAAGGGCAATCACTGCAACCACAAAAAATAAACAAATGGATCTGATTAAATTAAAAAGCTTCTTCACAGCCAGGGAAACAATCAATAGAGCAAATAGACAACCTACAGAATGGGGGAAGATATTCCCATGCTATACATCCAATAAAGGGCTAATAACCAGAATCTGCAAAGAACTCAAGCAAATCAGCAACAAAACATCAAACAACGCCATTAAAAAGCAGGCAAAAGACACAAACAGAAGCTTTTCAGAAGCAGATAAACTAATGGTGAATAAATGTATGAAAAAATGTTCAACATCACTACTCATAAAGAGAAATGCAAATCAAATCCACAATTAGATATCACCTAACCCCAGTGAGAGTGGCTTTTATCAAAAAGTCCCAAAACAACAGATACTGGCATGGATGCAAAGAGAAAGGAACACTTATACTCTATTGTTGGGACTGCAAACTACTGCAGCCTCTGTGGAAAATAGTATGGAGATTCCTAGAAGAACTAAAAGCAAACCTACCATTTGATCAAACAATTCCACTACTGGGTATTTACCCAAAGGGAAAAAAAATTCATTTTATCAAAAAGACATTTGCACTAGAATGTTTATTGCAGCATAATTCACAATCTCAAAGACATGGAATCAACCCAACTTTCCATCAATTCATGAGTGGATTAATAAAATGTGATATATTTACACCATGGGATACTACTCAGCCATAAAAAATGAATTAATACCTTTTGCAACAATCTGGATGGAACTGGAGACTATTCTCCTAAGTGAAGTATCACAAGAATGGAAAAACAAACACCACATGTACTCAATATTAAATTGGAACTAACCTATCAGCACTTATGTGCACAGATGGAAGTAAAACTCAATGGAAATCATGCAGGTGGGAGTGAGGAGGTGGGGATGAGTGAAATCATACCTAACAGGTATAATGTACAGTATCTGGGTGATAAGCACACTTATAACTTTGACTCAAGTAGTACAAAAGAAATTCATGTAACCAAAATATTTGTACTCCTGTAATTTTCTGAAATAAAAAACATGAGAATACAACTCAGTGTCATGCTTTCCACTTGTAAATCTGAGTAAAGTTCAAGTTTCAGTTTTTAAAGTTTATGTTAAGTGCACAGATTATCAGTTCCACTACATTTGAATTGAATTCCAACATAATAACAAAATAATAATACTACAATCACAGGGTTTCACTCAGACCTAGATGTATCATTAAAACAAATTTAAATCATTGTGAGGGGAAATTAGCTTTATAATTATATTATTTAAACTCAATAGATGACTGTGAAATGGAAAGAAATTAGTCAACACTGAAGATCATCTTTTCTCATGTGATGTCTCTGACCTACCACTAGGAATAAAAGTTAAATAATTATTTCTTATGTAAAAAAACTTTTCTCCACTAAATCTTAAATGCACACACACTCAAACACATATGCCCAGGAACTCACTTGGCAGCAGTTACTATTTATTTTTAACTTCAGAAATGAGTCTTTTTGCCATACATGCCCTTGGTGGCTTTATATCATTCTTAAATGAGGCCATAAAGAAAGAAAGTGCCTACAGCAGAAGCCTGTAAATTAAACCAGCAGGGCTTACAGAAGCACCAAGTTCAAACACGTTAAATTAGCAGACTTGGAATTCTGTTAGATTTCTGGTTACTATCAGCTATTATTAACAAAAATTTGGAATTAATATTTTATATGCATCCAAAAGTCCTCATAAGTCCCATAAAAGGACCACTAAATACTAAAAGATACAATATCTATACAGTAAAAATTACTGCAAGTAACAAATTATATAACAGGTATTCAGTCATATTAGTTAATCAGTACTAAGAACCAATGCCCCAATTAAGCAGTTTGAATCATGAATCTTAAAAATCCACCATCTCTTTTGGCTTATTAAATATATGAGATGTTTCCTAAATAAGAGTTTTGAAGTAGAAAAATAAATAAGTCAGATGCATGGAATAATTGTGATAAATTTATAATAGTAAAAATCAGAAATATCAAAACATTCATCAGTTGGAAGATATTAAGAAAATGTTCACTGTAGTATTACACAAATACTTTTTAAAAATACAATATTTAAAATAAGTAAAATTATAACTTTCTCAAACATAAAATGAATACATTGCAATTAAATGATTAGACTTATTAATAAAGGAAACACTGATTCAAAGAATTCAAGGAAAAGACATATAGGCAATCACAAATGCTCAGATGAATTCATTAATAGATATAAAATTGGCTTCTTCCATGGCTGTTGGGGTAGAGTTGAATCAATTGTACCTCTACCGGAAAACAGCAAACAAAAAAATACATTTACATCTCCAGTATTGTACAGGTTTACTAATGGGAGGTAATTTCCAGACTGCATCACACAGCTGGGAAAACGTGGCAGTATCCAAAGGACCCCCTAAAATAAGGTAACAAAGCTGGGAATGCAGTGAAGCCATGTTAGTTAGAGAGTTCAAGTCAGAATTCCTGAAAGGAAAACGTTTCTCAGAGAGAGAACTCCAGAGACTTGCAAGGGCCTCTTCTGAGTTTTCAGCTGAGTATAAATTAGTGAATGTGAGAAAACTACAGGAAGCTGGGAAAAGTGGGCCAAAAGGAATAGAGAAATCAATCCCAGAGGCTCGAACAGAGCTGAGAAAACTTACTTTATTCATCAGCAAGAATGGAAAACATCGTTTTTCATGGGGCACTGGGGAGAGTAATTGAAAGGGTTTTGCCTCAGTATTGGGAAAACAGAAACTAAAACAAACCGAAGTTTCTACTAGCACCATCTAAGAAATCTTAAAAGCAAACCCCCCACCGAAATTTCCAAACAACTTAACTCAATTCCAAAATAAAGGTAACAAATATAAAAAACACAACACATGCAGTTTCCAACAAGATAAAATTTATGTCAGTCATCCCGTAAAAAATACTAGAGTACAAAGATGTAGGAGAATATGATCCATATGAGAAAAATAATCAATCAATACCTAAAAAACTTTGAAAGCACATTAACAATGGAACTAGTAGACAAGGATAATAAAACAGCTTTAATAAATATTTTATATGTTTTCAAAGGTTGAGAAAGGATTATATATTAAATAGAGATACAGTAGAAAGAAAAAGGCCCAAATTAAACTTCTATAAATGAAAACTAATGTCTAAAATAAAAATATACCAGATAGGATTAATAGCAGATTGGACATTGTGGAAGAAAAGGTAAATTAATTAAAAGACACAGCAATAGAAACTATCCAAAATAAAACACAGAGAGGAAAATAACGTCCCCCCTGCTCAAAAAAAGGAAGTATCAAGGAGTCATAGGACAATTTCAAACTGTCTAATTTCAGTGTTATTAGAGTTCCTAAAGGAGAGAGAAGAAGATCAAAATAGTATTTGAATAAATGATGGAAAACTGTTCCCAATTTGATTAAAACCATAAAACTACAATTTATTAATACAAAAGTCAAAATACTCTGACCATAATAAAGAAGAAATATTTAAATTTATATTTAGTATACCTTTTGAATCTTGATGAGACTACTATTTCAGACATAAAAAGGCTAAAACGTTTCAGCAATAGGAGCTCCTCACATCTAGCAATGTTAAACAATGTCTTTCATACAGAAGAATAAAGATATTGTATGGATATCTAGATCTACACAAAGAAATGAGCAATAAAAATGATACATATCTGAATAAATATTTTCTAATATCTATTTTTATCTTAAAAATCTCTTTTAAAGATAACTAGCTATGTAAAGCAAAATCAATAATATCCTGTGAGGTTTATATTATGTGTAGAAATAAACTGAATGAAAATAATAGTCCAAAGGCCAATAAAGGGGGAAGAGTTTAGGTGAAGACATACATTATTTTCACTTTCGTGTATGACATTTAAAGTGATAAACTATGACTTGAAATATACAAATAGAAGTTAAAGATGCTTGCTGTAAATCCACTAAAAACCAAAAACATGGAAAGAGATAACTAGCTAATAGACCGACATAGGAGATAAAGTAGAATTTTGTAAATCCATTTAATTTAAAAAGACATAAAAGAGAAGGGAACAAGAACACATGGGACAGATAGAACAACAAATAACAATTTGGTGAATTTAAAACGAACTTATCAATAATCATATTAAAGCTCAATGGACTGAATATCACACCTCCCCCAAAATTAAGAGATTGGGTAAAACCACAAGCCTCAAGTAAGTCATGTCTGCAAGACACCTACATTAAATGTGAAGAAACATGTAGTATAAAGGAAAAATTGAAAAAGATACTATTCTAATAATCCAATGAAAGATAGAATATGTATATTAACAAGAAACAATGTATATTTCAGAGAAAGAATATTACCACATTCATTTCTTATTCAAAACAAGAGTCAATTCATCAAAAGGACATAAATCTCCTATGCATTTATGCCTCAGAGAGTTTCAAAATGTATCTAGCAAAACTTATAGACTTCAAGGAGAAAGAGACAAATCCACAATTACAGTAAGAGATTTTAACACCCTTCTCTCAAAAATAGATGGAACATAGGGACAGAATATCAGTGAGGGTTTTAAGGGCAAATGCAAATTAAAAATAAGAGGCTTGATTCTCCTTATTGAAATTAAGGGAAATACTCCCTCCTTCCTCCCTTTTCTTAGAGCATTCACTTTAGCAAACTTGTAATTTTAAGTTCTTTCTCTGTCTCTTGGAAATGTAGTTAAGTCTTTTTAAAAGCTAAATGAGCCTCTTGCCAGAGGCTCTGACTTTCACTGCTAGACCACACTGAACCCCTGCCCTGGGCTAACATCCTCAGCTAGATCTCTTCCTGCTGGAAGGAATATTTTCACAATCCAGGAATATCTTTCTCAAGTATCTGAACATCATCTTGTTAAGTTTAATCATCCAGGAGGACAGTGTCCCCACCTCCCAGTTTCTGTTGGTATTTAGGAGCCTAACTTCAGCAGGCACCTCCTTCAAAATTGCAAAACTACCTCTTGTCATAAAGATATGAGAGGTTTACTTTTCCTTTAGATAAAGCCAATTAGCTGAATTTAGGATGAACTACCTGTGACAAATGGTGCTGTCAAGTTTTCTTGTCTGAGGACTAGTTATTGTTTATCATGACAATATAGTGGGTTGAATCAACTTTGGACTTTTAGCTACTAGTAATGTATCAATATTTACAGGTTTAATATCTGTGGCAAATGTACCATGCTAATGTAAGATGTTAATAATAGGGGAAGATAATGAGAGATATATGAAAACTCTTTGCAGTTATTAACAATTTTTCTGTAAATTTATGACTTTTAAAATTAAAAGTTTATTTTTAAAACATTAAACATGTACCTTCCATATGATCCAATAATCCAAATCCTAGGTAATTCAACCAAGAAAAATGAAAACATGTTCATACAAAAATTGTGCACAAATTTTTAGTAGCTTTATTTAAAATAGTCAAAAACTGAAAATTGCCCAAATGTCCATCAACAGGGGAATGGATAAAATATGGTCTAGCCGTATAACGCAATACAACTCGGCCACACAAAGGAATAAACTATTGGCATATAAAACAGTGTGGATGAAACTCAAAACAAGTTTGCTGAGTAAGTAAGTTGAGACACAATGTATCACATACTATACGATTCTATTTTAGTTAAATTCTGGAAAATGCAAATTAATCTCTTGTGACAAAGCAGATCGATAGATACCAGAGAATTGTGAATAGTGGCAGGAAGGAGGAGAAACTGATTGTAAAAGAGCAAATAAAATTTAGTAAGTGATGAATATGTTTTCAAGCCTTAGCAAACCTTATCAAATTATAACTTTTAAATATGTGAAATTTATTGTATATCAATTATACCCATAATAAGTCTACAAAAAGTAAAACTAAGGAGCTGATAAAACTCAAAATAAGAAATGAAAATATGTTAATAAATGTGTAAATAAATGATAACTGCATATGAACTAGTAATTGCTTAGAATACAGCTTTGTCCTCCCCAAATTTTTACTTACTATTAATATATGCTGTTTGGTCTAGGTTAAATGGATAACTTTTGACTAGATGTTTAGACAAACATTTAGATTAGAATGATTACATAAAGAAATGAATTTCCTCAAATATTTTTTCAATAATTGAGAGTAACATTTTTCTGTGGAATAAAGCCAATCATAAATTTCTTGGGGAACTTCACTTAAAAGTGCATTAATATTCCCAGTTTTGCTGAAATCACTCCAATACTCATTCCTTCCATTAAGACATTTTATTTTCCTGTTAAAATGCAAATATATTATTTGGTAAGATAAGCACATTCAGTCACTAGCAGCCATTAGAAATGTAGTTGAATTAGCTCAATAGTCTCCTGTTAGGATCAGTTGATAGTACAAGGAGACTTAGTCCTCAGGACAAGTAATTAACTTAGAAGAATATCAGCACTTTAAGCATCTTGGTAAAACAGCTAGATAGGCTGCATCAGAGAACATGATAACCAGCGGGGAATTAGAAAAATGAGGGACTAGTCATAATCATAATCTTAACTAAAATTTCATTGGCCTTGATCTGAAATTGCTTTTGCTGTAAGAAGATACTTGGACATTGAGGCATTTTCACCCTTAGTTCTTTAAAATATAGATATTTTTAAATTATGTAATTTTTATGCATCCAAAAGCATATTGGTTATTTCAAATTTGGGACATTTACATGAGTAACACCCATTTTTGGTCCTCTACCTATGAATTTAAATGTTATTGCTGACAGGCTAGAGAGCTGAAAATATTGCGGCAATTTTACATTGTGAAGCTAACAAAATCCTCTCATGACATTTTGGAGTTGAGGCAATACCATCATTCATTCTTTCAGTCAATATATTTATGAAATTCTTATTAAGCACCAGGACTAGGGTAATAATAGGAAAATAAATTTAAAATTCAATTAAACATTATTTTTCAATCATTGTTTGATTTATGGATGTATAATTTAGAATTTTTTTATCATATATTAGGCCTGCTAACAAAACAAGATTAAAAATATATCTGTCATTAATATATGAGATTTATTATATTCTATTACATTTTATAGTTTATACTGTTATAATGTTTGATAGAGGAAAATATAGTCTCTAATCACCAGATACAAAAATAGTAATAGAAGCAGTGAGGAATAAAACCTCTAGCAAAAAAAAAAAAAGATTTTTCTTAAAGGTAAAAATAATTGGACAATTGGTCCTAGTTTTATATTTCTGCATCATCCTTCTGCTCTTACTCTGGAAAGAAAAATTGTTTTTGGAAAAACTTAAAAATTAGTTTGTGCAGGACCAGGCGTGGTGGCTCACGCCTGTAATCCTAGCACTCTGGAAGGCCGAGGCGGGTGGATCATTGGAGCTCGGGAGTTTGAGACCAGCCTGAGCAAGAGCAAGACCCTGTCTCTACTAAAAATAGAAAGAAATTAGCCAGACAACTAAAAATATATATATAGAAAAAATTAGCCAGGCATGGTGGCAGATGCCTGTAGTCTCAGCTATTTGAGAGGCTGAGGCATTAGGATTGCTTGAGCCCAGGAGTTTGAGGTTGCTGTGAGCTAGGCTGACGCCACGGCACTGTAGCCTGGGCAACAGAGTAAGACTCTGTCTCAAAAAAAAAAAAATTAGTTTGTGGGAAATGATATGCTTCTCCTTGACAGATAGCACATGACTTTCTTGGACACTGTTATTGCCAACCATGAGTGTATTTTCAGTGAGACGTATAAGATGGTCAGGGATCTCTGAAACCAATCACGTCATGTGTAAATTTCAGATGATGGCAAAAGAGGGGTTTATTTTAAAGTGAATTGGGCTTTTTAAAAAAATACTAAATACTTCTTTATGACAGTATTGGCAGACATTTAGCAGCTTTATTAATATGTAATTAGAATAAGCTGCATCATGTAAGGCAGCGTATTTCATTTGAAAAACAGAAGGGGCGCGAGGGTGGAGCAACGTGGACAAATAGAAAGCTCCAGTAATTGTCCTTCCGCAGAAACACCAAATTCAACAACTATCCATGCAAACAAGCACCTTCAGAAGAACCAAAAATCAGGGGAGGGGATTGTAATAGACAGTTTTAATATTATATCAAGAAAAGAAGCACTGAAGAGGGCAGAAAAGACAGTTTTGCATCGCGTGCACCAGCACTTCCCCATCCCCTGGCACTGCTGTGCCAGCACACCAAGTGGGGAGAGAATCTGTGCGCCTGGGGGAGGGAGAGTAAAGTGATTCTGGGACTTAGCATTGAAACTTATGGCCAGCCTGGCACAGGGGAACACAGAACAAGGTAGAAATCTGCTGTTGTCCCCAAAGGAAATATTTAGACGGGCCTGGCCAGAGAGAAATCATCCATCCTGAAACCAAGTTCTGGCCAACCCTTCCACTGACTGATAAAAAGCAGCCTGGGGCCTGGAATAAATTCATAAGGCAACTGGGCCAAAAACGCTGCAGTACTTGGCAATTCCTGTGGCTGTGCTGGCTAGAAGCCAGTGGACTTGGGACGCACATGACCCCGTGATACACCAGGGGCAGTGGCCAAGCCAGTGACTGTGAAACCTCTGGCCTACTGTAGGCAGTGCACCTCAGGGAGTGTTCTTCCACTTGGGGAAAGAAAAGGGAAAAGTTTAGAGGACTTTGTTTTGCAACTTGAGCACCAGCAACAGTAAAATAAAGTATCAAGTAGACTCTCGAAGCCCCTGAGTCCAAGCCTTAGTTCTTGGACAGCATTTTTACACCCACCTATGGTCAGAAGGCACATGCTCTGTGCCTAAAGGCACCTAAAGGGAAGGACTTAGTCCTGGCAGGATTCACCACCTACTGACTAAAGAGCTCTTGGGCTTTGAACAAACCTCAAATATATCCAGGCAACAGTCATCATGGGCTTTGGGTGAGATTGGGCTGGCTTCAGGTGTTACCTGGCACTGGTTGCCACAAGGGAGTGCACATGTCACTACTCCCTCAACTCCAGCAACACAGCATAGATAGCGAGGGAAGAGAGTGAGAGATGAGAGACTTTGCCTGGTTGTCCGGGGAATTCTCCCATATCTTACCCAAATCCAACAAGGTGGTAGTACCAAGAAGTCTGTAAGAGTCTGATTATTGGGCTTGGGGTACTCCCAATGCTCATACAGCTACAGTGACCAAAGACTTAGATCACAACACTGAATTCCCTTTGAATATCTGGAAAGCCATCTGAAGAAGTACAGGTTCAAACAAGTCCAGACTGTGAAGATTAAAATAAATACCTATCTTTTCAATGCCCAGACATTGACAAACATCTATAAGCATCAAGAACATCCAGGAAAACATGACCTCACCAAACAAACTAAATAAAGTACCAATGACCAATCCTGGAGCAATGGAGATATGTGATCTTTCAGACAAATAATTCAAAATAGCTATCCTGAAAAAGCTCAATGAACTTCAAGACAACACAGAGAAGAAATTTAGAAGCCTATAAGAGAAATTTAACAAAGAGATTGAAATACAAAAAAAAAAAAAAAAAAGCAGAAATTCTGGAGCTTAAGAATTCAATTGACAAACTGAGAAATGCATCAGAGTCTCTCAATAGCAAAATTAACCAAGCAGAAAAAGAATTAGTAAGCTTAAAGACAGGCTATTTGAAAATACACAAAAGGGAAAGAAAAAAAATAAGAATGATGCATGCCTACAAGACCTAGAAAAAGGCCTCAAAAGAGTAAATCTAAGAGTTATTGGCCTTGAATAGGAGGTAGAGATAGAGATTGGGGTAGAAAGTTTGTTCAAAGTAATAACAGAAAACTTTCCAAACTTAGAGAAAGATATCAATATTTAGGTATAAGAAAGTCATAGAACACCAAGCAGATTTAACCTAAACAAGACTACTTCAAGGCAATGGGACCCATTTTTTTTTGACATATAAACATTAATGGTAATAGCACCCCTATCTCAGAATTTCTGTGGAAAGGTAGGAGCCTAACCCTGGCAGCCACCTTTCTCCAAATTGCAAAACTATCTCTTGTCATAAAGATGTAAGAACTTTGTTTCTCCTCTGGATAAAGCCAATTAACTAACATAGATGGTCACCCCAATTACCAGATAAAGTCAGGGTGAACTATGGGTGACAAATGGTGCTGTCAAGTTCTTTTACCTGAGAACCTATTATTGTTTATCTTGAAAACATGCACATATTGGGTTGTATCTGCTTGACTATATAAAAGGGTGAGATTTTTTTGTTTTTGTTTCTGCAGTCTGTTAGCAGATTGCCTGTGATGTGCAACACATCTGATTTAATGATTATTTAATAAGGAAAGTGTTTTCTTTTTTTACTTCCTTTGTGGAGAGGATTTCTGGGTTGAGAAAAAAATTAATTCTGTTTCCCCAACAACATAGGTATGCATGTACATTTACAAACGTGTGTATATGTGTCCATATATATTCTTCTCCCTAAAGTTTTGCTGGGTTATCACTACTGTAAAAGGCAGGTATTTCTATTTCCTGAATGTTGAAAGATTCTGGTTAAATCATACAGGTGAGTTCTAGCAAAAGTTTACTTTTCCATTTCAAAAACCCTAACTAACAACAACATTTGTACTTCTGAAGCATTGCAGAAATTACAGAAAACTAAATATATAGACTATGCGATGATGCTATTTTAAAGCTTATAATTAGAAATGTTTTTTTGCTATGCATGCAATTCAGTTAGAGCTACATAATGAATGTTTTGTCTGCTGTTAGAGTTTTAGGATACAAAAAGGAATATCTAGTGCAGTGAAATTGTCTGAGACCACTTCTCTCAGGTGGCTCTTTGGTTTCATCACAAATTAAACAATTTCCCAGTGCCTTCACATACACGGAGAACTACTGTGTATTTACAAGGTCTTCATATGGTTCATTTTATGGAAGAAGGCTCATGCTTCCTAGAATTTTTCTGTTTTTGAGCACAAAGTCACATATGACTTTCTCTTTATACTGAAAGCCCAGGGATTCTACACAAATATACCTCGATGTATGTATGTGTGGAGTGTGTGTGTGTGTGTGTGTGTGTGTGTGTGTGTGTGTGTATTTTCAAATAAATTCAGTCTGGAACTCAATGAACCCTTCTAGCAGTTCTATTTCACTACTTGTTTTTATTTTATTTGTTCTGTTTGATCTTGTCTTTAGACTCAGACCCACAAAAAATGGTTTGGCTTGCCCTCTCTCTCTCCCTCACTTCCTTCCCTCCTGCCTTCCTGCCTGTCTGCCTTCTTTCCTTGCTTCCCTAGTGTGCTCCCTCTCTCTCTCTTTATCTCTATCTCTCTTTCCTTCTCTCAACTCACATTATCTTAGTAACCTAAGAGGAAAATAGAACCAGTTCTTTGGATGTTGAACCACCTCTATCAGCCTGCAGTGCAGTAGCAAATATTTTAATCTCCATGGTATCTCAGTGATATTCCCTCTTTCATTCTGACATTAGTTATTTGTGTCTTCTTTCTTATGTCTTAGGTTTATTGAGTATATTGAACATTTTAGAGAGCTGTATTTTGGTTTTGTTGATTATTGACTATTGAATTCCTGTTTTCATTTCATTGATTTCTGCTCTAATTTTTATTTATTTTCTTCTGCTTAATTTAATTTGCTCTTCTTTTTTATAGTTTTCTAAGGTGGAAACTCAGTTCATTGATTTTACATCTTTCTACTTTTCTAATATATGAAATCAATGCTAAAATTTTTCCTTTAAACACTGTTTTCACTGTATCACACAAATTTTAATTAGCTTTATTTTCCTCTTCTTTAGTTCAAAATATTTTCAAAATTTATTTTGACATTTCATCTTTTACCCATGTGTTATTTATAAGTGTGTTGTTAATCTCCTGGGATTTTTTTTCTCCTACCTCTCTGCTATAGATTTAATTCCACAGTGGTCTGAGAACAGACATTGTATGATTCCTATTCTTTTCTTTGTATTAAAGTGTGTTTTATGGCCCAGAATGTTGTCTATCTTGGGAAATTTTCCATGTGAGCTTGACAAGAATGTGTATTATGCTCTTGTTGAATGAAGTAGTCAATAGATGTCAATTATATCCAGTTTATTTATTGTGCTCTCGAATTCATCTGTGTCTTTACTGATTTTCTGCCTGCTGGATCTGTCTACTTCTGATGGAACAGTATTGAAGTCTTGAACTATAATGATGGATTCATCTTTTTCTCCTGTCAGTTTTTACCTCGTGTATTTTGATACTCTCTTGTTAGGTACATACACATCAAGGATCGTTATGACTTCTTGGAAAATTGACCCCTTTATTGTTATGTAATTCCACTCTTAATCTTTGATAACTTTCATAACTCTGAAGTCTACCCTTTCAGAAACTCGTATAGTTATGGTTTCTGACATGTGATTAGTTAGCATGATATATATTTCTCTATGTTCTTACTTTTAATCTATATATGTCTATATATTTCTTTTTTTTTTTTTTTTTTTTTAGACAGAGTCTCACTCTTTTTCCCAGGCTAGAGTGCCGTGACGTCAGCCTAGCTCACAGCAGCCTCAAACTTCTGGGCTCAAGCGATCCTTCTGCCTCAGCCTCCCGAGTAGCTGGGACTATAGGCATGTGCCACTATGCCCGGCTAATTTTTTGTATGTATTTTTAGTTGTCCAATTAATTTCTTTCTATTTTTAGTAGAGATAGGGTCTCGTTCTTACTCAGGCTGGCTTCAAACTCCTGAGCTCAAACAATCTGCCCGCCTCGGCATCCCAGAGAGCTAGGATTACAGGCGTGAGCTACCACGCGTGACCTATATATGTCTATATATTTCAAGTGGGTTTCTTGTGGACAGCATATAATTGGGTCTCGCTTTTTGGAGCTACTCAGACAATCTCTGCATTTTAGTAGGTATATTTAGACTATTGATGTTTGAAGTGAATATGGTATGCTTTGGTATAATTTTTTGATATTACTCTTTTTTAATGTTATATAAGCTTTCTGGGTCTGTGATTGGGTGTTTGACATTAAGTTAGGGAAAATCTTTGTTATTATTGCTTTAAATATTTCTTCTCCTCCTTTCATTCTTCTCCTAGTATTCCCATTATGCACAGGATAAACCTTTTGTTATTGTCCCACAGTTCTTGGACATTTTGTTCTGTTTATTTCAGTTCCTTTGACTTTTGCTTTTTCCATTTTGGAACTTCCTACAGAGATATCCTCAAGTTCAGAGATACTTTCTTCAGCTTTTTTGAGTCTACTAATGAGCTTATCAAGGACAATTTTAATTTCTATTAAAGTTTTTGATCACTAGCATTTTTTTTATTCTTAGAATTTCCATCTCTCTCTTTACATTGTCCTTCTGTTCTTGTATGCTGTCTACTATATCCATTAGAGTCCTAAACATATTAATCATAGTTGTTTTAAAATTTCAGTCTAATAATCCCAATATCCCTCTCATCTGAGTCTAGTTTTAATACTTTCTCTGTCTCTTCAAAGTGTGTTTTTTTGCCTTTTGGTTTGCTTTGTATGGTTTTCTTGACAGCTGGATGTGATGTACTAGGAAAAAGGAACCAAAGTAAACAGTCCTTTTAGTATTGTGGTGGTTGAGATGTGCTGGGAGGTGACACGTTCTGTAGTCTTATGAATAAGACAGTCTTTTAGTCAGCCTGAACCTCTGGATTGTGAATTTCATGACAGCTTCTCAGTGTCATTTCCCCCATTCCTCCTTGGTTGGGACAGGATGGCTAGAATGGGCTGAATTTGGATATTTCCTTTCTCTCACATGAAAAGCTAAAAGGGACTAAAGTTGGGTATTTCGCTTCCCCCAAGTAGTTAAGGCTCTCATAAACTGCAATAGTTAGGTTCTAGTAAAACAGTTTCTCTTGAGGACAGGCTCTGTTAAGAAGAACAGAATGTTCTGGCATGTATCAAAATGGTTTCTTTCTCCCTCCTCCTATCGGAAGCATGAGGAGATTTATCTCCACTAGTCACTGAGAACTTGGGCAAGCCCCTGGAAGTAAAACTTAAAAAGAGTTCACGACCCCTTATAACTGCCCCTCCTCCAGAGTTCTTACTCTCAGACTTGTTCATTCTGAACTCTAGTAATTCGCAAATTATAGTTCAAGTTTCCCTACCCTTAATACTGGTTCCCTGGGAAGAAGTTTTCTTCCACAGTAAAGTTGTGATTTTCTGTGTTCATGTCTGTCACTCTAAATTTTCCCTGTGACCTCACTTCTCTGATAGATCTAAGAAAAGTTGTTGATTTCTCAGTTTTTCATATTTTTATTTGTTGTTAGGACAGAGATTTCCAAACTCCTTAAATGTCAGACCAGAAACCAGAGGTGCCTTTATTTTTGAAAACAGCTTTATTGAGATATAATTAGCATACAAGCCATAAATTGTAAAGTGTACCATTGATAAGCTTTGGGATGTTATACACCAATGAAAACATCACCACAATAAAGATAATGAATAAGACCAGTGCCCTTAAATGTTTACTCATAGTCCTTTGTAATTTTCCCTTCTACCTCTTCTAAGTTTAATAATCCCAGCTCTCCAGGAAACTACTTATATTTAACTGACAATACAAATTTGTTTGCATCTTCTAGCATGTCTTATAAATGGAACCTATTATATCATATGTATTCCTTTGCCTGACTTTTCTCATTCAGCATAATTATTTTGAGGTTCATCCTTGGTGTTTTGTGTATCAGTAACAACACATTCTTGCTTATTGCTGAGTGGCATTTCATCATATGGATCACCAGTTATGGATAGTTTTTTCATCCATTTCTCTCTTTACATTTATAAGAATGTAAAAACACACTAATATCATGTATCTTCAGTGCCTAAATGAGTACAGGGAGCATAGTGGATGCCCTATAAATATTTTTGCATGCGTACATGATGAATGAATGTTCTAATTTGCTAGTAAACAATACCTGTATAGTTTTAACATATCTAACTATAGAAAATTCAAATTAGTCAAATTTTATCTTTGGGCACACATTTTCTACATTTGTTATAGGACACATTTACCTAAAAGTGCTTATAAAGATACAACATACAGTAAGTTATAATCTCACATAAATTTACTTGCATTATTGTAGCTATGACTTGGACTCGTAGTAAGTGGTTATTAAAGTAAAATGACCTGCAATTTATTAATTTGGAAAGGACAGATAAATATATCATCCAAACTTTCCATTAAGATTGTGTCTCTTTCAGCTAATTCTAATAAAAGTGAAAATATCAATAGTGGGAACGTATTTTCTCCAAGAGCATGAGTTCCAAAATTCTGTCCAATTTAAATTAGCACTAAAAATAAGCCTAAAATAATATTATTAAGTAATTTATTTGTGTCACTAATGTATGTTTTGTAAAATTTCTTGAGACCCTAAAATGAAGACAAAAGTCAAAATTACAGAATTTGAAATAGTAATACATATTACAGAGGATATAATTATTTCTCAGGACATTTTGTTTATAATCTCTTTAAATTTAAACATTTCTTGAGCTATAATCTTAAATCTCATGGGTTATTTCCAAATAAATGCTGCTGACTGCTATAAATATATATACAGTCAAAATCTATTTTCTGAGAATCAAACCAACAGCCTGCTACTTCCATTATTCTCCCTATACGTAAGCTAACATGGCTTATGTACTTTTAAGGATTCAGTTAAAATGCCATTTTCTCTATCATTCCCTCCCCAACTATACTATTTTCTGTATAATAGCTCAAGGTTAGCATACTTTTTCTGTAAAAGGCCAGATAGAAAACACTTTAGGCATTGTGTGCCACATGTTCTCTGTTGCAATTACTTCACTCTGATATTGTAGCTCAAAAGTAGCCATAGACAATATATAAACAAGTGACCGTGGCTGTGTTATAAACAAAACTGTGTTTATAACAACAGGTGGCAGGGTGGTTTTGGCTAGCCAGCCTAGTTTACAGACCCCTAAATTAGCTCATAGTTTCTAAATGTTATTATTATATATTAACGTTTAATTTTTAATAGTTAAAAATACCCTTTTGGATGAAAATGTCAATAAAATCAAGAACCACATTTGTCTCATTTACTATGGTTGTATATCAAAGGCCTAAAATGGTATATGGTGCCCAAGAAGTACTATTCAATGTATCTAAAGAATAATTTCAAACTGTTTTGCAAGGTTTAAATACTCTGCCAGAACTGGTTCATTTGTCTTATACAACCTCATTTCCAACTCAGTCAGACCCACATAACCCCACCTGTCCACTTCTCTGCTCCCCTCCCTGCAACCACATACGTGATCTTATGCATTATATACTGAAATACTTGCTTTCCCAAGGATGTGGACTATATCATGATTCTTTTTTCCTGCTCACATTGTTGTCTAACCTATGTCTACTGCCTAGAATTTGCTTTCCTAAATTCTACTTGGCTAAACTCTACAAAATCATCAACTCTCAATGGAGATGGAATCTCAGTTCAGAAGAATTCCATGACTGCCACATGGTATAGTTTATACAAATCCATCAGTCCTTACCTATTTTGGTAGTTATATTTTCCCTTGTGAAACAGCTGTCCCACTTCTGCTTACACTCTTGGTTCAACAGTAAATCAAGATTCCTTTCCTGCCCCCAGACATAGGGCAAGTGACCCTCACCATGTCAGTCAGCTGCTTTATTCCAGTATCTGAATGGTGAGTAGAGTGACTCAAGGATGAAAATGAATGGAGCTGATTCACCCCAATGGCAGCACTGTGTCTGTCCACCGGATGCTATTTCCTGCATCTCTGGAACTAGTGTGTGTGCTATACTCATTTGTGTCTTTCTTTTGTTCTTGTATGCTAATATTTATTATTGCCCCATTTGCTTAAAATAATTTTTTTATTAAAGCCATTTTCTGTTGTTTACAATGAGAAAACCTTAATTGACACAGAGCTCATGTATTTGCCTTTCTCAAAAGACCGTAAGCTCCTTGAAAAGAGTACATGCCTCTTATTAACCATTGAATGACCAGAATGTACTACAAAGCCTCCTATATAGTAGGCACTAAATTGATCTTTGTTAAAGGATTTAAAGACTGAGTGATTTGAACCTCTGCGATCAGTCAGGTACTTAATTTTTCAAAGCCTTGACATCTACCTTTCAGCAAGGTGAAAATATAATAAAATTATTTCTAATGTAAATTAAGCAATTCTTTTCAATAGGTGTGTAGATGGTGGAGACCTTAGTCCTTTACATGAACTTTCACAAAAAGGCTTTTAAAAATGTTTGCTACATGTGAGTGACTAACTTCTCGTGTATGTTTTGTTTCAATTTTATTATACAGCACCATAACTGAGTAGATTGGCATGGATATAATCAAGATGCAGAACATTTCACTCAACATATTAGTCTCTCCTATTGCTTTTTTTTATCTCTGGAGAACACTGAAATGGATATTACTAGTTTCATAAAATAAATTTTGAAATATTTCCTTCTTTTCTATTTTCTGGAAGAGATTGTGTAGAATTGTTATTATTTGTTTGTTAAAACTTTGGTAGAATTCTCTAGTGAAATAATCTTGGTTAAGAGACTTCTTTGTTGGAGGAGGGTTACATTTTGAATTTAATATTTTTAATAGTTATACAGCTATTAAAATAATCTATTTCATTTTGGGTGAGTTCTTGCAGTTTGTATTTTTTCAAGGATTGGTCTATTTTATCTAAATGATCAAATTTATCTATGTGAAGTTTTGCCTAGATTTACTTATTAGCCTTTTGATGTCAGTGGGGTTTGTAATGATATTTACACTCATGATATAGGTAATTTGTCTTTTCTCTTTTTTGCTTGTCATATTACTATAGGTTTGCCGATTTTATTGATTGTTTCAGAGAACCAGTCTTATGTTTCACTGATTTTCTCTATTGTTTTACTGTTTTAAATTTCATTGCTTTCTGCTTTAATCTTTGTTATTTACTTCCTTCTGTATACTTTGGGTTTATTTTATTCCTGTTTTTCTAAGTATTAAGGTGGGAGATTAGATTATTGATTTGGAATTTTTTCCTTTCTCTTAATATAAATATTTAGTGCTATAAATTTCCATGTCAGTACTACATTAGCTTTGTCCCACAAGTTTTGGAATGTTACATTTTCATTTCTTTCAATGCATATTTACATTTCTCTCAAGACTATGTCTTTGATCTATGGAATATTTAGAAGTGTACGGCTTAGTTTCTAAATGTTTGGAGATTTTTCTATCATCTTTACTAGCCATGTAGTCTGTATAATACAGCCTACTGCTCCTAGGCTACAAACCTGTGCAGCATGTTACTGTACTGAATACTGTAGGCAAGTGTAACACAATGATAAATATTTGTGGAGGCTGCGTGCAGTGGCTCACACCTGTAATCCTAGCACTCTGGGAGGCCAAGATGGGTAGATCACTGAAGGTCAGGAGTTTGAGACCAGCCTGAGCAAGAACAAGACCCCATCTCTACTAAAAAAATAGAAAGAAATTATCTGGACAACTGAAAATATATAGAAAAAATTAACCAGGCATAGTGGCGCATGCCTGTAGTCCCAGCTACTCTGGAGGCTGAGGCAGAAGGATCGCTTGAGCCCAGGAGTTTGGGGTTGCTGTGAGCTAGGCTGATGCCACAGCACTCTAGCCTGGGCAACACAGCAGACTCTGTCTCAAAAAAAAAAAAAAAAGATAAATATTTGTGTATTTAAACAGATGTAAATATAGAAAAGGTATGCTAAAAATGTGGTATAAAAATAAAAATAGTACAACTGTCTAAGGAACTTATCATGAATGGACTGACAGGACTGGAAGTTGCTCTGGGTGAGTCAGAGAGTGGTGAATGAATGTGAAGGCCTAGAACATTACTGTACCCTACTGTAGACTTTGTAAACACTATACTTAGGCTACACTAAATTTAAAAAAACATTTTTCTTTCTTCAACAGTAACTTAACATTAGCTTACTATGAATTTTTTTATGATATAACCTTTATTTTTTAATCTTTTGACTCCTGTAATAACACTTAGCTTAAAACACACATTGTACAGTTGTACAAAATGTATATTTTTACATCTTTATTTTATAAGCATTTTTCTGTTCTAATATTTTTTTATTTTGATACTTTTTTTTTTTACTTTATACTATTTTTGTTAAAAACTAAGACACACACACACACACACACACACTAGGCCTCTACAGGGTCAGGGTTATCAATATCACCATCTTCCACTGCCACGTCTTGTCCCACTGGAAGATCTTCGGGGGCAATAACATGCATAGAGCTGTCATCTCCTATGATAAGAATACCTTCTTCTGAAATGCCTTCTGAAGGACCTGCCTTAGGCTGTTTGATAGTTAATTTTTTAAATAAGTATAAGGAGTACACTCAAAGTAATGATATAAATTATATTATAGTAAATACATAAACCAGTAACATAGTCATTTATTATCATTACCAAGTATTATGTAGTGCATGTACATAATTATGTGTGAAAATTTTATACGACTGGCAGTGCAGTAGGCTTGTTTATATCAGTGTCACCTCAAACATGTAAGTAGTGCATAGGCTATGACATTATGACACCTGCCATGTCGCTAGACCGTAGGAATATGTCAGCTCCATTATAATCCTGTGGGACCACCTTTGTATATGTGGTGCATTGTTTATTGAAACATCCTTATCCAGCACATGACTGTACATAATTTCTCAAAGTCAAATGCGTTGACATTTACCAGTTTGAATAAAGCATGCAATGCACAAATCTTACCTTCTTTTATGTCTCTTTACTTTCCCTATTCATCTTATAATTGCCTTAAACATATTCTCTATATTAGAAAATAAAATGATAAAAAATAAAACATGATGTGACACTTTTCCCTGGTCTCCATGGTTTCTAATGAGAAATTCACTTTTTTATGAATTGTTTTTAGGTAAGGCATCATTCCTCTCTCACTGCTTTCAAGGTATTTTCTTTGTCTTTTGTTTTCACAAATATGACTATGATGTGTCTTGTAGTGTTTTATTGTGTTTATTTTGTTTGTAATTCACTCAGCTTCTTGAATCTGTAGGTTCCTGTTATACTTTCTATAGGTCCCTGAGGCTCTGTTCATTTCTTTTTGCAGTATATTTTCTGACCATTGCTCAGATTAGGTAATTTCTATTGTCCTATCTTCCAGTTCACTTGTTGGTTACTTTGTACCCTCCATTTTGCTATTGATATCATTTATGGAATGTTTTATTCTGGTTAGTGTATTTTTCAGTTCTAAAATGTCCATTCGGTTCTTCTTTATGTCATATATTTCTCTACTGAGACTTATTATTCTTTGCTGAAACTTTCTATTTTTTAATTTGTTTCCAGTGTGTTCATATTTGTTTGTTGAAGCACTTTTTAAAAAAATATTCTCATTTTTAATTATTATGGGTATATAATAGTTGTATATAATTATAGGGTACATGTAATGTTTTGATACAGGCATACAGTGTGAATTAATCAAATCAAGGTAATTGGGGTATCCACCATCTTAGGTATTTATCATTTCTTTGTGCTAGGAACATTCTAATTCTAGTCTTTTAGTTATTTTAAAGTACCTTAACTTATTGTTGATTATAGTCTGCTTGCCATGGCCTTTATGTTGCATTCCCCCAAAATTCATATGTTGAATGAATAGGTGCTAGTATTAAGAGGAGGAGCCTTTGGGATGTGATTAGATCATAAGGGTAGAGGCCTTATGATGGGATTAGTGCCATTATAAAAGAGGCCTCAAAGAGCTGCCTTACCCTTTCTACTGTGTGAAGATGCATTGAGGAGGTGTCATCTATTAGGAATAGATCTTCACCAGACACTCAGTCTGTCAGTGTCATGATCTTGGACTTTGCAGCCTCCAGAATTACTAGAAATAAATTTTGTTTATAAGCCACTATAGCATTCTGAATAGATTAAGGTACTGCTCTAACATCTTTGTCAGATAATTCTGAAATCTTTTTTATCTAGGTTTTGTTTTTTTAATTAAAATTACAATTTCCTTGTTTTCATTATGGTAGGTGATCTGAGTATTTTAATATTCTGCAACTTATTCAAATATTTGATTTTATCTGGCTTTCTCTGACACTATTCTAGCAGAAGTAGGAGAGTATCACCTCTTTCTTGCCAGGTAGGGAGTAGAGGTCCAAGTTCCCTACACAGCCTCTGTTGATGCCAGTGGGAGTGAGGGGCTCTTCATTACTGCTGGGCATGAGTGGTAGTTCTAGCTCCCCACTAGACCTCTGTGGATACCACCCTAACTGGAAGGGACAGAAGTGCCTTGTTACTTCTCCTCATATGGCCTTGCTGACACTATGGGCTTTGTGCTTGTTACTGCTCGGTAGTGGAAAGTCCTGACTCTCCACCAGGTCTCCTCTGAAACTCAGCATGAAGGTGGAGGGACACCTGCTTATTGCTGGGTAAGAGTAGACATCTGGGTTCCCTACATGGTCTGTACTGACACAATGCTGTTACGGCCCAGTGGTGATGAAAATCCCAGCTTCCTAATGAGGCATTCTCCTATTCTACCCCAATGAGGAAGCGGGCAACACATTATAGCCTGGTGAGGGTAGAAGTTCAAGGTCCCCACCTGGCCTTTGCTGGCTTTGGTAGGGTGGGGGCCACGGTTTCGTCTGTGGTGTTTGGCAGGTGTATAGAAGTTATCTAAAATTTTTCGTTTTTGTTTAATTGCCCTTTCCCTGATCCTTTTGTTTTCTTTTTTCTTTTGTGGAGGGATATGTACCCTTTGGTGTTTCAAGGCTGCTGGCTTATTCAGACCTAAGTGTGGGCTATATGTGGCAAAACGAAAACCTAGAAAACTCACAATTATGTTCTTTATTGGGCTCCAAGGTCCTTTTTTGGTCAGACTTCTTTCCAACTTTCAGACCCCTTGCTATGTTTTTTTTTGTATATTTTATATATGTGTGTGTGTGTGTGTGTGTGTGTGTGTATATATATATATATATAAAAAATGTACAGATTCTTTAGTTGTACTTAGCATGGATATTTGGGAAACCTAAGTCTACTTCCCGTTTGTGGCAATGGAAGTTGATTACTCTCTTTTTAAATATAATGTTTCTAGTGTTAGATATTTTTATATATATCTCAATTATTTCAATGCGCTTGGTCTTTATATCCAATGTAAACCTTTTCACAAACTTCAGATTCCTTTGTGTACATGCATGTGTGTGTTCACATATGTGTATGTGCACAGGCATGCTGATGAGAAATCAAATCCAAATTTCTCATAAAATGACTTGCTGCAGTCCAAAGACTATCTGATTCATTAAAAGAAAAAAAAAAAAACCTGATTTTTCTTGACTATAAATGTACTAACATTCTTTCAACTTTTTAAGTCATATTGAAGTGATGCCTGGGGAAACGTCTTTTTGGTCAATATTCCTTTTAGACTGGGACTTGGGATTATCTGAGTAAACTTTTTTCTTTCAGGTTCATTCCCACATTTTTCATATTCCTCTTTTCTGTACAATGCAGAAACTCCCTGTAAGGAACTTGCTTTATTTGCCAGCTAACTGGATGCCTCAGTTGGTACAAGGTCATTCTCGTTTCTCTTTTAAAGAATCAATATATGGCTTGTGGTGCTTTTAATAGCCAGCAAATAAACTGAATGAGATTTTTTTATTATCATAGGGTTATGGTATTTTCAATATTTTATGCTGGAAAATTTCATTGGTTATGTTTTTGACTTACAATTCAAAAGAAACGTTTCCTGGATTATTTTTAAAGTTACTGGGTTAAAAAAATATATGAACAATCTTTGAATGAAACTAATTCTCCAAAAGTGACATGCCTGTGCAATGATTAATGGTTTTCTCATTCAATCATTAATTCATTCAAAAAGGCATTTACTAAGCACCAGGTATACAGTTATCATTAAGTTAAATATGAATAAACTGTTGGAAATTACACATAAGGTGTTCTCACTGTTAAAATATACAAAGAGCCATGGCACCTTAAATAGCCTGGAAAATATCCACAAGGTATTAGGCTTCATATATTTATTTTAAGGATGTACCCAAATAGAGGGTAAATGCTTGTTATAGTGAAGTTTTTTTTTAATTACTTTCTGAAAGATGAAGTCAGAAAATTTTTCTTTACTACTTGCCAAACTTCTTATTTAATTAAATTCTTATATTCTGAAATTTACTGCTTATATGATTTTAAAATGAAACTTAAAATGCTCTTGACTTTTTAGAAAAATATGCTTTTACATATTTAATGATTTTTAAAATATTATAAAATATCTGATTTAATAACAAATATTTATTGATCTTTTTAATATATCAGTCATTTTGCAAAATTCTTAAATGTGTTATCTCACTTAATTCTTGCAACATCTCCAAATTATAGGAACATGTTGTCTCAGTTTTATAGAACATATGGTAAGTTTACATAGATTAAGTAACTTCACCAACATTTAATAGTAAGTATTTTGAAATTACTATCCATGTTCATTTTATCCTAGAGTCTAAATGGTATTTTTAAATATTATAGTATACTGCCTATGTGCCAATCTAAAAGAATTACCACAGGACTTTGTTAAAGCAGTTTCAAAGTATTCACTCCAAAGTGGGAAAATGAAGTTCTGGGATATTAGACACAGTTATAGTTTGTCCTTCAGCACAAGTTAGAGTCTAATTTACCATGGGTCATGTAAAATATCCAGGAGTAAAAACCAACCTAGAGCTATAAAATAAAAAATGACCTTTAAAATCCAATATTAGAGACAAACAACTTTTGCCTCTAGAGTCTCTTGAAGGACAAAATAGGAATAGGAAAGTTCACTCCTATTTCCTAGTATACATATCATTTTTTCTAGCTACGGTAGTAGCCAGTAGAATTATGGGATTAGAATGCATTTCTACATTTCTGAGGCTTTAAAAAAAAAAATCCAAGCATCCCTTCCTTCAAAGAAAAAAACAAAAACATAAACAACCAACAAACAAAATCCAGCACTTTTTAATGCTGATCTCACAATGAAGGAGGTCACTTTTTTCATTCTTTCTGCAATCCTTCCACCCTCTGGAACAAAACAAAACAAAACAAAACACTGGATTTCAAGAATAAAATCCTTATCATTATAAGAAATGTAATTAGAATAACTATTTAGAACAGCATAATTAGAACACACAGAGAAGCTGTTGCCTCTTCTTTGAGTCTGAATTCAATTAATGAAGTTAGTGGCATTTTCCATATAACCATTCCAATTATTTAATAGAGGAGCAAAGTTATCTCAATGTACCGTGACAACATTTCTAAATTGTGTTGCTCAGAAACTATCATATTAGTGCGTATTTGAAAATTTTTGGAAGTATGTATTTCAGGGATAAGTCTTGAACATTTCAGTTTCAGGAAGTCAAAGGTGAAGCCCAGGAATGAGAATTTTTAACAAGCACAGCTGCTGTTTCCTGTGCATGTGATAGAGAACACACTTTGAGAAACATTGTACTAGACCAGGGAATAGGCAAATACTTTCCTTTGACTGGCTAGGCATAGCCAGATGTGTGTAGCATTTGATTTTTTTAATTAGTATTTTTTTAGTTGGAGAAAATTTTATGTTGTAGTAATAACACCACATCAAGAGATGAGTAGTAACACTTTCACCAAAATGATACCAAGCTAGTGAAATGATTAAGTGAAATAAAATATTTCTAACAACTATAGATATGTCTAGAAAGTATAGACACAAGAAAAATACAAGAAGTTACTCCCTCCAAAACAGAATGATATTATTATAGACATGCTAATTAATCATTTCAACATATCTACTACTCTGTTACTTGAAGTAAGTGGCAGTACTAAATTAATATATTGAAATATTTTACTGAGAAGTACCATGACACCAGACACTGAAAAGAATCAGATAGACTGAGAAGAACTGTGAAGAGGCAGGACTTGAATCAAAAAAAATATTTGTAAAGTATTTGAATATTCTATAATTCCTTGTGAAATGCAGTGAAACTCTTGTCTAAAATACCTACCCATGAACCAGGCTTTTATAACAAAAAAATTATTTTCTCTGTTAACAACCAAAACTGTGATCAGTGTTCTCTACCTATCATAACTGATTTTATTGTGAAGATATTTTGACATTTAAAAAGAAACGAGGGTAAAATATTTAAAAATGAACATTTCCTTTTTTAGCTAACCATTCTTCTTTTGTTGTTTTTCTATGTTTTGATTCAATATATTTATTTGTTCATTAGGAAAATACAATTCAGGACACTTTGGCAGATTATTCATTGTAATGCATAATTTGAATAATGTGTTATTCTTCTTTCAATTGTATGCTGAAGGAAAAATAGCTTCTGACTCCTTTATGGGATAAATCAAGGGAAAGTAAATGCACATTTAATTCCTACTATGTGCAAATCACTTTTTATATAATATCTTTCTTATTCTTAATAACAATCCCAAGTAGGCAATATTACCATTTTTCAGAAAATGAAGTTAGGATTCATCCAGGATAAGTAAATTGCCCAAGATCACACAGCTAGTAAGTGGCAAAACTGAAATTTAATTCTAGGCCTGACTAATTCCTAATTCTATGGAATGGTAAATATTGTTCATATATCAGAATAATACATAAAGACAATGATGAACAGAGAATATTTACATATTTGGTGAGAAGACAATATAAACATGTATAGTACGATCATTTTAAAGTAAAAATGTGGCTTATAAGCAACATCACTGTGTTTATTCAATGATGGTATATTAATAACACATTATCTCATATAACATGATCATTTATATTTATTAACCATAGTTTAAATGTTATGAAATTAATTACTGAAGATCAAACATTTTCATGTCTCAATATTCTAGTATGGGTCCTATGTTATACAAACTCTCTTTCAGGTCTTAAAATTTAAATAGAAAATCTGGAGTGTCATTCATATCAGTGCTTCTCAAAATTTTATGTGCATATGAATCACATGGGGATTGTGTCAGAAAGAGGATTGTCTAAAAATGCATATTTTGATTCAATAGTGTAATTGTTGATATTCTTCATTTCCAGCCAGTTTCCAAGTGATCTGATTGATGCTCTTGGTCTCTGGACCACACTTTGAGTAGCAAGAATTTAGGCCACATTAAGATAATAATGAGTAAAAGAAAATAGCATTAGTTTTGCAATTTTATTGCCTTTTTGGAACAATGATAAGTACCAACTATCGATAATTTTGCAAAGTTAAACACACATGAAGTCTTGGACCCTGAAGTTCCACTCATGGGGAAACTTATTGTATGTACAAGAGTTTTTATAGCTATATTGTTTGTTTTTGTAGGAATCTGGAAATAATCCAAAGACTATGCACATAGTAGCAGCTTTAATTTAATGCACACATGTAGTATATTTAATCAAAGGGTTTTGTACAGTAGTAATTAATGAACAATAACTTGAATTCATCAACATTGACATATGTCACAGATGTAATATTTAGTAAAATAAGCAAGTTATAGAAGAACACAAATAGTATGAAAAGTTAAATGTAAAAAGAAGTCATAACTGAGCACTATCTTGACTTGTGGTAAATATGTACAGTTGACTGTCATTATTCATGGTAGTTAATGTTCTACAATTTTTCTCACAATTAATTAGTGATTATTGAAATACTGCTCCTACGGGAACTACAGGATTAGTTTCCTGTGAACCTCTCATGACAACATTTTCTCAACCAATCATAAACTTGTTTTGTGTGTATTTTGGTTTTAAGACACCTTACTTAATATATGTTATTAATTCATTAACATCGAACTCAACGTCAATAGCACTATAATTCATGCAGGAAGGAACCTTATCTAACACACAGGCTGTCTCTTTAAGGGACAGCACATCCTCATGCTTCAGAACACCAAATAGCACATTAACATATGCTTGGGGCCATTTAACAGGGAAATCAAAACCACCACCAACAAAAACAACCTTACATAAATCAGTTGTATCCCTAAATCTACCGAAAAACAACAAAAAACACACAAATATGCAAAACTAAGCACTAAAAAGATCATGAAAGGGCACTCATTTGCAGTACAAGACCCGAAACAAGGACAGAAAATACAGTCTTGTTCAATCTCACATGGAAAAAGGTGTATCAGGAGATTCCAATTTTTTTTTTGTTTCCAATTTGTTTTTTATTTCAACAGATTTAGTGGTACAAGTTTATCACTGTTGTGTGCATATCTACAAATGACCACAGAGTGCCCTGAAATTTGTTTCAGCTTTTAAAAATAAATTTTGGCTAATAGACATATTTGCAAATTTGGAATCTATGAATAATAAAGTTCTACTATATATGTAAAACTGTCAAAAATGCAAGGTATGGTTTTTTAGATAAGGAGATTTTTGCCTCTGAAGAGGCTGTGACATATTTTATACGCTCTTCTGTATATAGGAAAATTTCATTATAGAAAAGAATAAATCAAGCACATAAAAAATTGTATGTAGACGAAAATACCATGCTTCTCCTCTGCAGTTTCTTCTGTAATTTCTAAGCAGGTAAAATAATATTTCCATTATTGAAATTTAAACTATTTCTATTTTCATTTTCGCATCTAGTACACTTTATATAGAGCTATCTTAACCACTTAATTTATCTGCAATATATTTGTGATGCTAAATTAAATTCTATTTGAAAGCCAATAACCATTTACCCCAACACATTCTATACAATAGCCCTTCATTTTCTGGTTAGTTTATAATGTTTTACTTATCAGGATTAAAATCCTTCTATATGTGCTAGGTGTTTTGTTTTTGTGTTCTTTCTGTCTAGCACACCACTGATACTTATTTTAATATTTCCAGTTTATAATTTGTAATAAATAGTGATCTCACTCATACTATTCTAGTCCAATAATTATTTCTCCTTTGGAAAATATTTCCTAATTTGCTTTTCACTATATTTGCATGCCCCATCATGTATGAGAGATTATCATTTATAATAAAAACTTTTATATATATAAAACTAAGAAAAGAGTCTGTCAGCTAAACTATGATTCTGTCAATTATATAACACCATCCAACCGTAGAGTTGTTTACATGTGAAAGTTGTGCATATTAAAGTCAATAAAATATAGCATTTTCTATATGGACTTCAGAATATGTTGAGTTCTAAAATATATTCCATTGAATATTGAATAGATGTGTGTGAAACCTATAATTTCATTTTTTAAAAATATTAAACAGTTTTTAGGCTTTCTATCTTGAATCATAGGGTGCAACTCTATACATTTTAATCTTTTATATCTCTCATTAAATTTTCTTAGAAATTCATCTAGATGTACCGCATTTTTGTTAAGGTTACTATTGTATATTTATATAACTTCCACCCAGTACTTTTAAGGATTAGTGTGTTTTCATTATATTTTCAATATGGTTTTTACTGGTGGATAAGAATGTTATTTTTTTCTAATTTTATCTTATCATACTCCAATTGTTTGGACTATTTTTATAATTTTATTATGTTTCTCTTGATTCTTTTGGGTTTTATAAGAATGTGATGCTATTATCTGCAAATAATGATAATATAGTATTTTTCCTACATTTACAATCTTTATTTTTATTTTGTAGTTTAGTGTATTTATTCCCAGATAAATTCATTTAGTTCTATTCCTTTCAGAATCATTGTTTATTTTCTAGTGTTTATCAAATCAAGTACTGGTGCTTTCCAACACGTAGTAACACTTGCATTTAGAATTATCACTATGAGAGATGGTATATTTTTCACTGATATGTTTGCATTCTTTTTTCAAGTCTGTAATTATGTAGATGATACACTTTTGCATGGTATAAACTGTCATAATCAAACATCCCCCAAATCATTACAGGCTTATAAGGATTCCTAAGAGTACCTGACATTATTTTCTAGCCACTATTAATAATTTAACCTAAACTTTGATCCTTTATAATCACTAAATAAATGACAAGTACCTGCATGAATTTGTATAAAGACACTAGCGTGGAATCATACAGTTTGGTATTTCCTTCATGAACTCCAATCTTCTTCCTTGGTGACATTTTTACTAGGTAAAAATAATTTCTCTAAAATCATGTTTATTGATATGGTTGGAAATTTTATATTCAAAAGAGGTTTTAGGTAAGAAAAATGCCTAGCTAAGTAAGTGAACCAAAATTCTGAGTGAACCCCATAACTTGATTTTTAAATTTTATACACTTATACATCCCTCCAATATTTGAGATCAAAGTCATTATGGATTTATTTTTAAATTTTCTACTAGGAAAGTTTGTTTTGTTTTGTTTTTCAAAATTTGAATTTGGGAAAGAATTCTGAATCTAGAATCCAGTAAAATAAAAATAATGAAAGGGCCTGCAGTAATATTTACCATCAATTGCTCAGTTATCTGTGATAATGAGGGAATACATTTAGAAGTTGGAACATGAAAAAAGATGTACTTCACACCATGCAGATATGTACTTTTTTTCTCTACCTCAGACAAGAATAGTAAAGATATACTCTTTTTTAATCAAATAATTATAACTTACCTATGTTTCTGGAATTATTTTTTTGTTTGTACTTTGCCTTTTATTCTGAGGAAAAATCTATTTTAATTTTGAATTAAATAATTAATATTCCTCAAAATTTTTGGTATTGGATTCTCTCTTAGACTTTTTATCACATCTTTGTCTATTTTATCTTTAGTGACATGTTTTCCTTTCATATGTTTATTTAAATTCAGTTTTCCTGAAAGGACAAGGTTCTGATATTTTTATTCTTGTTTTTAGTCAATAAGGTACCATTCCTTCATGTTCCACAAGAAGCATATGTATCCAAATGAAGTTTAGACAAAGGGCTACTTTGCAATGTTCAGATTTTAATTCCAAACCCTAATGTAATTCTCTCATGAACTCTTGGACCCGGGAATTATTCCTGCCCACTCTAAAATCAACTCAAGAGCTTGAAAGGAGCAGCAATAAATGACTCCTTGATCCCTATCCTCAAATTCCACTCTGATGCTCTATCTTGTGTTTCAGCACTCTAATGGCAAAGTAGACTTGTCCCAAAATACAACTAGTTTAGTAAGAACTAACCATGTGAAGGGCAGAAGAGCTAGAATAAAACAGTACTTTTTCTAATTCTTGGCCCCAAATTTATCTAGGCCTTCCCAGGCAGAGCAAAAGTTGATGAGACCAACTTCCTAGATTTATGGGTAAAAAAAAAAATGTTTCCCGAGAATACAAAGAGCAGAGTCAAAAAAAGAGAGAGCCTATAGAGAATGGCCTGGAACTTTCCCAAGAGTATGAAGATTTCTATTTATCTTACCAGAATTCATGGAGAAAGAAACCACATGTCCATTTGATCCCAATATATCATTTTTATGCTCCTTCTGATAAATATGCATAATAATATCTTTAAAAATGTCCTTCCGTTGAGTTCCAGTTAATGATGTGCTTTGGAGAAAAGGCTAGCTGTGAAGCTCCCCTTTCCAGCTGTTTATTGGGTTTTGATTTTTATTGCTTTCCTTGAAGTAGCTGGTTCTCGTCATTACCCAAATCACCTATTAGCCCATCCACAATCAATTAGACATCTTGTTTACTCCATCAAGGGAGGGGATATGAAAAGAATTAGAGAATCTCTTCTCACATCTTTTCAGGCCTATACTCCAGCCTACAACCATGTGCCTGCTCATCCATGTAGGACTGCTGAGGTAAGCTGTTCAACCTCCGAAAGCCCTTATGTGGGGACTTGATGCTTCCCCCAGAGTGACTGAAATTTGCAAAACTATTCAATGAAGGTACATTATCCCTAGGCTGAGAGGTCAGATACAATTGATAACCCTTATTAACTGTATTCAATTTTGGTGTCTTAAAAAATCAGGTAAGATTATATGATATATATTAGGAAATAATGATGACAACAAAAACTCCAAAATAGAAAATGGTGAAATTTTCCATGTCTAAGTTTTTTTCTTTAGCAGTTGCGATTGTCTCCAAGTACAATTTGTATAGCTTCTTCAATGTATTTAATATTGAAATATTCCAAGAGCAACAGGACACATATTGCCAAAGCACCAGCCTTATATCTACAGAATTTAGGAAACATAATTATACATTTAGAATCAAATGTGGCCACTGCAGTTTATATTAATACATAGGGACCAAGTTTCTCATAAAATGGAACTTACCAAGCAAAAGTACTGCCATAGAAAAACAATATGCACTATAATCCAGTTTCACATTTCTATTAACAACTAGAATTGGTGATAGAGGCTTCATAATAGTTAGAGAATAGGTAGAGAAAATGGAAGCTAGATGATAAAATTTTCTTGTTTTGTAATTTCATGGGAATGCTTGTCAATTGTAACTAGTTGTCTGGAGTTTATAACCTGTGAAATTAAAAGTAAATTGAGTTTTGGAATTGGAGAAATGAACTGTTTAAAAGTTTAGAAAATATGTATGCATTATTATTTTTATTTAAAACAATTTTACCTTTTAGAAGCAGTTGTAGCAGTAAGAGTTGGACTTTGTCATTGTGTCTTAACTACATTAACACTAAGCACAGCTCTGTCAACAGACTTGCTTGGCTCTTTTGGGCCTTCACTCCTCATGATAGTATCTCAATAGCCTAAAGACAGGGCATCAGCCCGTTTGTTCTCTTAATGACACATCAAACTTTAAATATTTTTATGTGTTAATTACAGCATTGTTTATTCAACAAGAATAGTATGAATCATGTTTATTAATAAAATAGGGACTGATTAAATATCTTATGTCGATGTATCAATCACAACGAATGAGCTCACTGTATATATTTTAAATATTGGAAACAACAAATTGTTTATAGTAGTTACTCTTTAGGAGTGAGATTAGACAGATAGGAGTGAGGACTTTCCTTTTTTATTTCTTTATAAATCTGGGTACTGCACACATACCTAAATAAAATGCATGCTACAAAATATTTGTGAGATTAAAACACACAAGAAATGATAGAATACAAATGTAAAAGCTCACTTGGAGAAACCCGGTATCACCTTTATTGTATTTCCATGGGCTTCTCTCCCCAAAGCTTGTCATAACCCAAATGATGCACCCATTAGCTCTTCCAATCATACTTCCCTCAAATTAAAACATTTATAACTTGCTTTTTCATAGTTTTTGCATTCCATGGTGTTTAATTTACCTACATAATTGCAGAATAAAATGCTTTTGACCATTTTCCTACAGCATTTGAAATTCACTAAGATCTATACCTCAAAAATGGTTGAGAAATGAAATAAAATGGGGAAAAAGAAGCTAAGTAGCAGACATCCCTCAAGTCATGATTGACAACATTAATAGAAAATTTGTAAGACAAAACTTTTATTTGTTTGGAGAAAGTCAAATCTCACAGCCTTGGAAAAAATATAGACACTGAAATCTCTCTAAGTAGAATAACAATGATCAAGCTCCAAGAGCTTTTTTCTTTACATTTGAGCTTCTTCCCATCATAAGTACAGTTGGTTCTGCAGTGTGAGATTTTTCTAGTTAGCCTACATTGAGAAATTCTAAAGCCAACATGATCAAATGTACCTACAGATCATTGACCAACGCAGTGGTAGCCTTGCTCTATCATAAGACTTTGCTTGTCTAAATGGTGCTGATCTAGTAGTTTGACAAGCTTTCTGTTGTCCTCAAAATTTATTATTAATCCCACCAGCAGTTACAGCTGTACTTGCAGTTATAGGTATAAACACTCTTGCTCTAAGTAACTTTATTCTTTTCTAATTCCATATGGGCTTTCTAAGGATCTGCAGAGATAAGGAAACTTCTTAAACAAGAAAGAATCCCTGACAGTGGGAAAAGAGACAGAAGAGTGCCAATTAGAAACACGGATTGGTCTACTTAACTGTTGCCTGTTTTACCTTACCAAGTTACTACAAATGAGTGAAATTTGCTTCAGTACCTTTTATTAACATTCTCCCAGTTTTCTCCATTCTCTCAAAATGCATCCTAATTAGCATGTTTTATTTATCAACCCACAACAGCACTACTCTTCTTTGGAAGTGGAAGTCCCAAGTTATTTAATGGAGTTTTTCTTTTAGTTTAATATTTATGAAGGACCAAAACAATATGCCATAAATTAGAAGATGAGGAAGAAGAGAGGAGCTGAATCTCTGCTTACAAATAACTTAATTTCAAACCATGATATAAACAACATTTTTGGTTGTATTTCTGCTTGTTTGGATATCTGAATTTACTTTCCACCTAATTGTGTGACAACATACTCTTAAAATCAGGAATTGTAGTGCTTTGTAGTCTGTTATTCTATAATTTATTTACTGGGTGAAGAGTTTTAAAACAATTATTTCTAGATGTGAATAGAGGATGCTTGATATTAGATTTTTATAAGGTTTCTGAAGATTTAAAAGCCCTTTAAAATAATGCTTCTAAAAACATAGGCTTTATCATAAATTAAAAGTTTTCTTAAAATGACATTGAATTAGTAGGCACTGACAAAGTAAGAGCATGTACCACTTTACGGTAATTTTAAAACAATTGCACTAAAGAGTTATTTAAAAAATACCTGTGTGGTCATGATTTGACGCCAGATTAATTTACCTTTGAATTGTGAGGCCCACTTTTAACAGGAATCAGTGATGATTTATCATGAGATATTATCAATCTTTTAATAGAATGGATTTTGCCCTACAGTTTTAAAAACAACTCTGGATTATTTATTTTCTCTGAAGAGATGGATGCAGCTTGAAATTAATGAGTTGTCCAATAGGTAGATAATGTCTGACCTATTTGTGGGCACCAAGAGAGGTGTAAATTTTTGTCCTTAAAGAAGAACTGAATCTGAAGGGCTGTATTTTAAAATTTGGCATTGGCCCGGGCTGGATTGCCTATACAAGAAACTTATCTTAGGTAGAACATGTCATATGTGCAATTGCTTAAATAATAATATCTCAAAGGATATTCATAGCTTACAAAGTACTTTCTTACAAATTATATTTAACTCTCACTATAACTTTGGGAGAAAAGCATCATTATTACCATGAAAATTTAGAGATAAGAAAAATGAGGCTCACAAAGGTTAAATGACTTGCCAAAGCACGGATAGATTGGTCTCAAACATTTGAAACTCAGCCATTCTAACTCCAAACTTCATCTTTCTCTCTATGAATGTGGGTATATGCGTTGTACATAATAAGTCACATTTTAGGTATATTTTTATGTTTGAGTCACCCCAAATCCTATATAATGATGGAAGAGTGCAATTTTTTAGGTCAATTTATAAAACAGTCCTCTCACCTAGCTATTGCCCAGTATTATAAAAGAAAGTAAATCACCAAATTTAAAATCTTTCCTCTTAGATATTACTTCACCCAAATGAGTTTCTAGTATACTTATTTGTAATACAGTAGAAAAACATTTAATTATTACATAATTTAAAATTAATATATTGTCCAGTATTAATAATATGTATTTTTTCACTATTTTGAGAAAGATTTTTGCAAACAACTTCCTGTGCCATAAATGTTAAAGACTACATCAAATGTTAGCCAGAGACACCACACAAATAAAATGATCATAAAGGCTTTAAGCTAAGAAATCCCAGCTCATCCTGTATATCAAAGTTTAGTTCTCTGGCATGTCTACATCATGGAACTTCTTCAGCTGTTCTCCAGATCCCTGACTCACATCATTTGTCCATCTTACTCTAACCAACTTAAGGCATTAGTCACCTGGAAGTGGAGTTTTGGACTTTAACTTTAAAAGAGGAAAATCATAGTAATTACCTGTCTGCTACATAAAGAAAAGGCAATCGATTTTCACTCCATGGATAAGAGCTTTTCTGGAGACCTACCCAATGACATAAACAGAATGTAATTGCACTAATACCTTCCTTTAATACAAGAAAGAATGAAATGAATAAACGAGTTTCTGCTCTAAAGGTGATAAGCTTCTCACTAACATGCATGTTTGTTAGGAATTGGGAAGATTAACAAAGGAAAAGTTTGAAAATGAATAAATTCCTTCAGTCTCTACATGTTCCTATGTTATTAATACAAAAGATTTTTCATAAAATGGCAGTTTCTAATGTTAAATTCTTAATATTTTATTTTCCCTCCATGGACACAAAAGATTCTAACACATATTTCAAATTAATTAAACATTTTTTCAGATACTTATGTAAATCTTAAAACAATGACTGGTGCAAAATTAATAATCTTTTAAAATAGTAATATACTAATGTAAAACATTCAATGATAGGCTTAATAAGCTCTTTTTTAATTGTATTGTAAAATGAATAATTAAGTCTACCTTTCAGTTGAAGCAGAAATGAAATATTATTCTTGTTTTTTTTGTAAATCATTAATACAATGCAAAACTGTTTCCCTTAATTAATATTTTTGAGAGTAGACCAAGCAGTTTATCATTCCTTTGGGAATAGCTATTTCTAATGTGTTGGTTTGAACAAATTCTCATTATTTTAAAGGTAGATAATTATATATTTTAAAGACAATTTTTAAATATATTTATTGTCTAAGCTTTCCTTTTGTTAAATATATGTTGAGGACATTTCTTTATTACTAATTTTTTGATGGTTGAAATGTGTAAAGTCCTAAAATTAGAGATATGCTTTAAGCTTTAAAATTTATGGAAATTTTTAAGCTTTGAGTTGAAAAAAATACATATGGCATTCACTGTAAGTTCTAGGATATGAAGTAATAAATGGAATAAGATTGAAAATTACAGTATCATTTAGAAATCCCTCATGCTTACATAAAAGTAAATTCAATTTTATCTTGATATTTATCACATAAAATTTATAAAACTAATGAAACAATGAAGAAATAATTAACCAGTTGAAGTTCTAAATCTAGTGGATGGCCTCTCTTCTTTCTATTTGCCATCCTAAGAGCAAGTGCAGAGGAAAGCTTACGGTCAACAATTTACTGTCTTAAAAAATTTGGGTATACAACGAGTCTGACTCTGTTTACTCATGTCTATAAGCAAAAGAAAATCAATAATTATATGTTGTATTAATTGATAACACATGAAAAGAAGATATGTGAAAACATAAATAGGGACATTATCATTGCCATTATAATTGAAATAACTTTCAATTTTGAAACCATTCCTATAGCCTTAAAGCAGAATGTTTGCCAGAGCAATGCAAATACATAATATGACATCTTTCTTTTCAAGCAGAGATGTTATTTCTAAATATGCTTTCCAATCAAGACTATACATTATTTTCTTCTTTTTTTTTTTTTTAGAAAAACATATTTTTATTGTGCCCACGTTCTCTTTTCCCTTATTTTCATATGGAAGAAATTATCTCCATGAGTTTTTTTTTTCTTGTGTTTTTGTTTGTTTTATTTTTTTAATTGACAGATAAAATTATATTTACTGTATAAACATGATCTTTTGAAGTATAAATACATTGTGGAATGACTTAATTATAGTTCATTAACATATATATTACCTCACATAATTATCCTTTTTTTGTGGGTAAAAGTACATACATCTACTCTCTAAACATTTTTTAAGAATGCAATACATTGTTAACTATAGTTAACCATGATCCCATCTTTTTGTTTTTGCCCCTGCTATAACCTCTCTCTGTAATGCTTGTTCAAATGTGTCTGAACATTTTACAGTTTCTCTTCCCCTATAATTCTCAGTGCAAGGTAACCCTGTGCAGCCTCTTCTACTCCTAAACCAGAACAATTTGCTGCCCTATCATCACTTCTATAACATCTCCAATAGTACCTATTGTATCCTGTCAATGATATTGGTTCACATGTTTCTCTTCTCATGTGAACTGATGGCTCTTCAGGGCAAGAACTATTTTTGTTTATGTTTGAATATAGGTATCAAAGCTTGGAAAATTGCTGAAAAGAAAGTGTACACAAGTATAATACTTCATCGCTCGTGTCAATAAACATTTTAAGCACTTCTGTGCCAGGAAGTGTTTTAGATTCTGGGGATATAAGTAATCTGCAAAGGGACAGCTTTCAAGATTTGCATTCTAACAATGGGAGGAAAATAGTAAGCATGTAAGCACATAAAAACATTAGAATTACGATATTTTAAGTCATATAAAACCAAATTAAATGGGATAATTCAAGACACCTTTAGAGATATTGTTCAAGGAGAACCTTTCTGAAAAGGTGACATTTGAACTATACTCTGAAGAGGAGATATTTGATAATGAGAAAAAGTTGACCATTTGAAACATCTGGGAAAAAAGGGTGTGAGGCAGAAACAACAGCTAATACAAAAACTCTGAAGTTGAAATTATGTACTTCTTAGCCTTGAAATAATTTGGAGAAGTATAAGAGTTATCTCTTATTCAAAATTACTTTTAATTACTCCTTCAAAGAAGGTTTTTATAAATGCACGTCTTTAATAGGAGAGTACAATGATTAAGGGAACTTTTCCTAAGGATACTTTATAGATCCCTTGGCACTCACAAAATTTAAATAGTAAAATTAAAAATCACAAATATAAATGGAAAGTTAAATACTAATTAACATATAAAAATTCGTACCCAGAATCTAAACTATACATTTAAGAACAGAAAAAAGAAATAATAACAGTACATTTAGAGCAGCTATTCATTTAAAAATTGGTTACAAATGGTAAGAAGTCCTCAATTTGTTATAATTTATCACACAATAAAGCTGTGAAGAAGACAATGAAGGAAAGGGCATTCTTGTGAGGTAATCAGGGATATGCTACACAAATTAGGTAAACTTGTGCAGCAAAATACAGAATTAAGACTTCCAAGTCACTGCCTCAATAATGCCACAGGTGTTCTGAATGTCACCATATTTGAATTTGAAGGATGCAGAGTGGCACACATATTGGAAATCTGCTTCTATTACGACTGTTATTTTCCTAGATGCCTTTTAATTATCAGTTTAGGTCTCTGCCTCTATATGAAGTTTTATCTTACTCTTTTAAGGTTGTGAGATAATTATTATGACTTTTACCGCTCTTTATTTCCCTTATAAGCCCAGGGAATACATCTTTATCAACTATTACAGTTAACAAAAGAATATTAAGGTGAGGAAAAAACCTAATGTCTATATGGCTCCTGTAATGAATAAACAGTCCCAAGTAAGCTAAGACATTTTATTTGAAATAAATGCATTTAGAGTAGTGGGCAGGGGATAGAGTGAGATGGTTAATGGGTACAGAAATACAGTTAGATAAGTAGAATGAATAATAATATTTGATAGCATAAAAAAGTATCTATACTGAATAATAAGTTAGAGTATACTATAAAATCACTAAAAGAGTATAATTGGAACGTTCCTAAACACAAAGAATTGTTAAATGACTGAGGTGATGGGTACCCCAATTACCCTGATTTAATTAATTCACATTGTATACCTCTATCAAAACATCACATGTACCCTATATATAACTACTCTTTACCCATAATAATTAAAAATTGAAATAATTTATGATAATCATTGATTTTCATATTAAATATTGTATTGCTTTCTATTTCTCCTTTCAATTCTGTTGATTAATGTGATATGCTACATCAACAGAGTAAAGGATCAAAAGCATATGATTATCTCAATAGATGCAGAAAAAGCATTTGATAAAATTCAACATCTTTTCATGATGAAATCTCTCAACAATTCAGGTATAGAAGGAATGTACCTCAACATAATGAAGGCCATATATGACAAGCTCGTAGATAACATTAAACTCAATGAAGAAAAATTGAAAGCTTTTTCTCTAAGATTAGAAACAAGAAAACAATGACCACTTCCTTCATTTCTATTTAATACAGAACTGGAAGTCCTAGCTAGGGCACTTATGCAATAAAAAGAAATAAAATGCATCCAAATTGAAAAGAAAGAAAGAAAATTGTCTCTGTTTGCAGATGACACAATTTTATCATATAAAACCCTAAAGATTCCACCAAAAAACTATTAGAACTAATAAATTCAGTAAAGTTAAAGGATACGATATCCACATAAAAAAATCGGTAGCATTTCCATACACTAACAACAAACTTTCCAAAAAAGAAATAAAAAAAAAAAATTCCATTTACAATAGCATTACTTGGGAATGAGATGTTGGCTAAAGGGCATGAAAATTCCCTTTGTATAGCATGACAGCTTAAACAGGATGAATCAGTTCTAAAGATGTATTATATGGCATGGTGACTATATTGATAATACTGTATGTTTGGAAGTTTCTTAGTGATTAGATCTTAAATGTAAAAAATAAGTACATGAAGTGATGTATAAGTTTAATTCACTTGATTTAATTATTTCATAATGTATACTTATATTAAAACATCATGTTATATATAAGTATATAAAATATTTGTCAATTATATCTTCATAAAGCTGAAATTTACAAAAAAGAAATGCAGAGTAAGAAAAGACTTATAAAATTACAGAGTTCCACTGACCACTAAGACCCAAAAGTGACCCAAATTTATTTGGAATCCCCAAAGATGGGGCACAGAAAAGCATTTTTGAAAAAAATCATAGCCTAAATTTTTCCATATTTCATATAAATGTTGAACCCTGAGATTGAAGAAGCTCAATAAATCTCATATGCAAGAAACATAAAGAAAATCTTAAAAGCATATCATAATCAGATTGCTTAAAACCAGTGATAAAGAGAAAATCTTAAAAGCCACCAGAGGTGGCAAAAAGTTGCATTAGGTAGAGAAAAACAAAATTGTATGACAGCAGATTTCTCATCATAAACAGTACAAGTGAGAAGACAATGAAGCAATATCTTTAAAGTTGAGAATGAAAAAAGAAACACTTTTTTAAAAAAAAATTATATACCCAATAAAATATCTTTCAAAAATGAAAATGTGGTAAAAACATTTCCAGGCATAGAAAAGCTGAAAATTATTGTCACCAGCAGACCTATACTACAAAAAATGCTAAAGCAAATTTTTCAGGTGGAAGGAAAATTATTGTCTGATGAAAATATTGATCTTGGAATAAAAGCATCACAAATCACTATATACAATTAATGTCTTTCTGGTTATTCAAATATCTTTAAAAGATGATTGTTCAAAATGGCAAAAGGGTAGTGAGGCATTTATAGATTATATAAAATAAAATATAAAAATAATAGTACATGGGGGGGATGGGGAGAAAGGGCAATATACGTAACCTAAACATTTGTACCCCCATAATATGCTGAAATAAAAAAAAAAAAGATCTACTAACTTCAGACTAGTAAGATACCATGATTTCCCTAGATTTAATCTTATTTCTTAGAAGGAAAAAAATTGTTATAAAAACAGTATATATTTACTAGTCTTCTAGAATATCATTTATAGAATTATCATTTAAACATAATAGCACTAATATTCCTTTCATAAGGACCTTGATAAAAAAAATAAGAGTACATAGGTTAATAGGAGAGAAATAGAAATATACTATTATAGGGTATATATATTATATTTATGATGAATTGGTATAATATTACTTGAAAGTAGACTAAATATTTAAAGACATATACAGTATACTACAGAACAATAACTAATAAAATAATACAAGAATAGTTATAGTAGATAAGCCAAAAAGTAAGTTAAAAGTGAAACATAAAAAAATCTTTTCAAAAAAATACAGAAAAAGAGGACAAAAAAAAGGTGAATAAATAAATAACAAATAGCATGGCTTTAATCCAATCATGCTGTTAATCAAAAGGAAAGCAGCCCCTTTTTGGATGCCCTGACAGACTGCACATAGTGTGTAACTTAATTACAACTAATGACTTGTTTCTGTCCAGGATGTTTAATTTGAAGAAGTCTTGAATATGTTCACTTTCAGAGCTAAAGTCTGACAGCTGGAATCTAGCATCTAGAGTAATGTACACAAATTCTCATTGCTAGTGGATCTCCAGGTGGTGACAGAAAGTATTGAGTTGCAATTGTACCAGATAGAGTATTCCTATACAAATAGTTTCAATGTATCTTACGTTTTTGTTTCCCACTAGAAGTTGATTACTTGGTTTTTAGATCTATTCATTTGATTTTGTGAGCTAGTTAATATCCTTTTCACAATAGTGGCATATTCACTGGTGAAATCAATAATTGCTGACTTAAAATCAAGTGACACATATCCTTGCATGAGTATATACACCAATCTATTGGTTTTACTAGTTGCAAAGAACAGAAACAAAATTTTTTTAATTTCAGAATTGTATAGGGGTACACACATTTTGGTTACATAATTTGCTTTTGTATAGTTTGAGTCAAAGATTTAAAGTAACTTTAAATTAAACAGTAAAATTTGATAGAAGAGTTTGCATTCTGGTAGTAGAAACAAATAACAAGAACAAAACAAATAATTAAATTAATAATAGATAAGAAAATTAGTTCAGTTAGTAATAGAAACCATGAAGAAAATATGTAAGTACTGGGACAGAAAATGATTAAGGATGTTTCAGATGATAACTTATTTAGCTTGGGTGGTTACAGATTTAAGCACTAAATGTTGAATTGAGGATATAATTATTAAACAGAACTATGAAGGAATAAAATAGATGGGCATTCCTCTTTTTATTCTTTATTAGAGAATAATCTGCCAACGCCTTGGGATATTTAGACAATAATGGATACAAGGTTATAAATATTTTTCCTAATTATAAAATGAAATACGTATCGCTGTGTTTCCTTGTCAGATTAGTATATGAGATAAATATCTGTAGTTCCAAATTGTGCACCAGAACTGTTATATTGTTAAATCAGCCATATATAAAAATGTCCATATACTTATAGCCATGCCAACAAGAATTAACAGTTTTGTTGTTATTCAAATTTTTGTCTTTCTCATGGGTGAAAATTTTTATTTTAGCATATTTAAAGTTATTTGTATTTTTTACTTTGGAAGTTCCTATTTCTTAACCTTGACCCAGTTCCTTTTTAAATGAAAATTTTATTCAACTGATAAGTTTATTTTATACGTACACATTGAAACTAACTTCTTTCCAAACTCTATATGCATTTTCCTACCCTTTCACATTTATTTAGGTTTCTCTTGCCTCGCCTCCCCATTCCTTTCCCACTGTATGTAAGCATGCCTTCAAATGCCTAGTTGAAATCACTGCCTTGGTGTGCCTCTGTCATTGCTGGAGTGTGTCATATCCTTTGATTATTTTCAAGATACTGATAGGCAATTTCTGTCTAATTTTAAATTTACTTCTAAGCAAGTCAATTATGTCTTAAGTTAATTATGCATTTAGGACATCATCTGTAAAATTAATTGATTCTAAGTGTTCTGATGAAAAGTGTAGTAGGTATTTTAAAATAAGATAAAGTGAACTTAGAAAAAGCCCTGATTAAATTATTAATTTTCTTCTTGTGGAAACAGTGAACTTGTGTTAAAGCACTGAAATATAAAATCTTAATATTTCAGTATTTTAAATCTCCCTTAGTCTGTTTATGTATCAACATTCCTGCTGGAAAATAAAAATTGCACCCCATACTTTTTTTTTTTTCCTACAGTGCAGATGACCAGAAGATGATAACATCCTAAGATTTAGAATTCAGGAGAGTTGAAGGTTCCACTTAAACCTTGACACCTAAGATGCTTCTTCTAACTTAGTCTTTTCCAGAAAACACTAAATTGGAGTTTCAGGCCCTTGTGTAGCTATAAGTAAGACACTTCAAATATCATCATGCTTATCGTTCCTTGGGTATGTCTTCCCTGGAAACCTCTCAGAATAATGATGATTGATAGAAGAGTAATCTGACACTAATTAGTCTCTATCAACATTCTATCAATTTAATTTAACATCCCTCTTCACAGTGTTTGGAGAGGACCTGACCAGCAGTCAGATATTCTAAGAGGGTGAGGAGAGGACCTTCTTAATCCATTGTGTGATTGCCTAAAGACCATCAAGATTCATTTCTATCAGTTCTCCCTGCTTCATTAAATTGAAGAGCTCATGTAGCTTATCTTGGAAATTTCTTTCTTATCTATATTTTTATCGCTTTTGCTTCAGCCTTTCTTAGGTGTCTGAGGCCTGGGTCTGCCTTGACACACCCATAATTCCATATTAAATTTGCCTGTGTTGGTTCTTGCTTCTCATGTATGGAGTGCCTAATTCCAAATTCTAACAGTAGGATGACCTCCTAAAATGCAATTCCTGGAGATTCCTGCATTTGGGAGACATTAATAATGAGTCGGCTATGGCCATTGGACAGAATCAGTTGATGCTATGTGTGAAGAGAGGCCTGTTTAGAACCTCGTTCACTGGTCACAACATTCGTCCAGCGCTAAACTATGGAGATCTGCTCAATACTGTTTCATCACAGCTATTTTCCAAAGTGCACTTGGAGAATTGGCTGTATTTATTATATTGTTAGGCTTATATATAAACTTTTATCTGAGTTCCAGTCACAAAACTGAATGTATAGACAACATTCTCAGGACTAGAAGTCTGAATTTAGTCTGAATGGTTTCCTCTGAGTATGGTTAGTCAAATTGTTTTTCAATATCTTTGTTCCTTATTTATCTTATAAACAGAGTTAGTTCCTTTACTGGGCTATCATTCAATAGCTTTCAGTAGCAAATCTGATGCATCGCTAGCCCATATGCATGTGAAATAGTAGTAGAATATCTGAAACTTGAGATATTTTATATACTCAAAACTGTCATACTTTTAAAAAATATAATTTTATTTCCAAGATATCTATTTTGTTATATTCTATTTTTAAAGTCTTTTGAGTGTTTTTTTAAAGATATTGCTATGATTGATATAAAGCTAATGTCTTTATTCTTAGAAAATTGTACTTTTTACTCCATGCACACATCTTTTACAAAATGTAATTCTACTATATTTCTTTAAGAAAACAAGAAAAAGTAAGCCATTTTAACCTGGTAATATTTTAGCACCTATCGTTTAAATGTATAAAATAATAAATAGCTGCTGAAATCAATTAAGGTTCAGCTTTTCAAATAAAGAGATATGACTGACCATAAAATAATTGATTGCCATATTTTAAGAATATAATAGAAATATTTTTCCTCTTTATCTATTGTTTCCAAAGCACAATGAGACAGAAAGATAGTGGTGTAGATGAACAGTTTGTATATGCTTCAGTTTTCCTCTGGATCTATCTTTCCCACATCCTAGATTTTCTGCCTTCGTGAGTTTTCCTCTCCAGTATTTTTTTTTTTCCTTGAAAAAGCTTCCTTCTTCATATACTTCAGTTCAAGTAAAATCTCTTCAAATCTCCATTATTTCCTATCATAACATCTCACTAATTTATTTCTCAGCACTACTTGTATTCTCTCATTTTATTTATTTGCCTATTTATTTTCCATTATTAGAAATAGGCTCTGTAAAGTCACAAACTGTCTTTTATATTACCAGTAACCTATAAGAGGCCTTAACGTAAGTCCTTTGTCAAATACATGCATTACAAGTATCTTCTATCACCCATAACTTGATATTTTACTTTCATAATGGTGTGTTTTAATGAATATAAATTCTTAGTTTGAATTAAGTCCAATTAAATTAATTTTTTCTTTTATGGTTAATATTTTTGATGCTCTTTTAACAGATTGCCTTTACCCCAAATCATGATAACATCTTTTCATATTTTCCTCTATAAACTAAACTGATTTACAGTTTATATACAGATTAAGTTCTGTTTGTATTAATAATATGTCTTGCAGGTCAAGTCTTGTATTCATTATATATTTGAATAATAACTATTGTCTAAAAAGACATTTCAAAACATAATGGCTTAAAATCATTTAGCACTTATTTAGTTTATGAACCTACGGGTCAGATTGCTGGTCCATCCAACAGAGTTCATTCATAACTGTGGTTGGCTGGGTATACATTTATCTAACACAGCTTCCTTCTAGGGCAACTGAAATGACCCGTATGCACTTAATATATCTTTCTTTTTTTAACATGCTAGTCTATGGATAATTTCCTGGCAATACCACAGTTGCAAGAGTGGCTGCTGGCCCCAGCGTATATGTGATTTTAAGGCAACTTGCTTTACTTTGCTAACTTGCCACTGGAAAAGGCAAGACACATGGCTAATCTGGAGGCATGTAGGAAGGGGTTATAAAGTTTCCTGTCAAAGTTATGGATAGAAAGAGGGAGAAAGGAATACTGAGCCCATCAGTATAACCCACCTCCATCTTCATTCTATGGCCATAATTATCTACATCCTGCTTATATGTAAAATATGTTCACTCTTATCCTAGAATCCTATTTCACTCAATTATGACAGCAAGTTAGAAACTAGTATTTTGTGATCTATATTTGTTCCAAAGCTTATATATTTGATTCATATACCTATTAAAAAGAAAGACAAGTTACCTTTGCCACATACCCATAACAAAATAGTGAAATAAAGATAGAATAACCTCAACAAACGGTCCCGTTTGAAAATAGAAAGAATGGGATACCCATTGCAGTACTTGATCATACCAGTTCTGAAATCCTGCTGGGCAAATGTTATGATGTGCGTTACTTTGACTGTATATATAAAATATAAAATATATTCAAATATTTTATATAATATAAAATATATTCAGGCCTTCAACAGATTATATGAAGGGTGTCACATTAGAGAGGGCAATCTACTTTACTCTGTCTCCTGATTTAAATGTTAATCTCATCCCAAAACACCCTCATAGACACATCCAGATTAAAGTTTAACAAATGTCTGGGCACCCATTATAGTGATTTGTGGCCACATACTTGATATGATCTATACCTGGGGACTATGTCCTATTATGAGTATCTACTGCCTGTTAGACAGACTGAGAATGAAAAACAGTCTTTAGTGAAGCTGAAGGGTTCTTTTCTGTGTCTTTCATGCTTATTTATATGTCTAGGGGTTGGCTGGCCTTCAGCTGATCTAGCAGCAACTGGAATGTCCTGCCTCCACTTCGTATACCTCTCATCTTCAGCAGTATAGTTTAGGTATGTTTTCATGGCAAAGGCAGAAATTCAGTAGTAAAGATCCAATCCAATTACCCAAATCTCTCCTTGTGTCACATTTTTAAATTTTTCATTGGCCAAAGAAAATCACATAGTGGAGTGTAAAGTCAGGCTGATATGGTTCTATAAATCAGGGCATGGGTAAAAGAGAAATGTAGAATCTGGACCTTTAGGGCATATGTTCTAAAACAAAGAAATAGTTCATGAACTCTAATATGTTCTTGCATTATTATAGATCTTCCTTTCTGAATTTCCCTCAAAAATGTTTAGTTTTCTTAAGAATAGATGTTTAACATATTTGATTAGCTTGAATAAGTGACTTCCACCACAATGGTCCCTTTATCAAAAAGTCTTGGTACCCAAACAAAACAGACAAACAAACAAAATCTCAACAACAAAATAAAACCAGTAAACTGAACAATGTGCTTAGTGATGGAGCAATAATTGTGAAGTACCCTAAGGGTAATATGTTGAATTTCAGACCATTCTTTTTACCTGTTAATACAGAAGCTTACAATTTTAAAAAACTTTGATTGCATGCTGGAGCATGATTATTTTCAAAGGAGGAAAGTACTGTTGAAAATATTTGAACAATGTGTTAGCAAGCTAAGAAACTGAGTTGGTCCCATATTTTCAGGTTACATTTAGCCATTTTTATTTTTAATAATCTTAATACATCGACTCCTGAAAGGAGAGCAACATTATTTTCAATGGTAGGGAAGATTAAAGGGCAAAATTAAAAACATCGGGTAACAGAGTTTCTGCATATTATTGCATGACATTTCATAATTGAATTATAATAATCATTGAAATAGATGATGCATTTGACATTGCACATTGAAAAAAGCCCTCACCACAATCCTTCAAATTTAATATAGTTCTGTAAATTTTAATTTCCCTCAAAAGAATTTATATAATAGAAAATTTGTGTAGAATCAATTTATTTTATCAAAAAAGAATTTAAATAAAATAATTTTAAAGCATAAATTGTTAGAACTGGCTATTGATAAAATATTAAAGATGGTGTTTGAAAATAATCACACTTACTTCACTTTGAATGAAAGTTAAAAATTGCTGAAATTGCTTTAAAATATTCTTTTTCAATTCCCATTCAGCTATTAACTCTTTGAGATTTGTTTCTCTAATATTGGTATACTAAAACAAAACAGAAACACCTTAGATATAAATTATCAAATGCAAGTTGCATTGAGATTAATCCTAATTCAATTACACAATTTAACTAAGCAAAAAGCAATAATTTGTCATATAAAATATATATGAAAATAAGTAAAATGCATAAAAAGTATATTTAAAGTATTTAATAATTTTTACACAGTAATTTTTGCTTAGGCATAATTGTTAAACTCTAAACTGTTATGAGTACAATAGTGAATCTCTTTATAAATTGTGTATTAATAAAAATTATGTACAGTTTATGTAATTCTTTTTGTCTGATGATATGTTTACTGATTATTGAAATGCAATTTTATCTGCTAAATTTAATAATTAAAATTTGGATTTGTATTTTTCTTGACTTTTTCCAAATCTGTATTTTATAAAAAATTAGTCTTAATAGATGGGAAATTTTAGAAGCAATCTTCCTTCACTACAGATATTTCAGAACTGATATTTTTAGGGTTATTCAAATCTTCTGTACACTCACTGATATTTTTGTCTCATCTATCAGTTATTTAGAGAGAAATGCTAAAATCTCTAAATATTTCTACTAATTTGTAATTTTTCTCAGTTTTAATATTTTTCATGATATATATTTTGAAGCACACATAAGGTATAATAAAATTGGTAATTATTATATATTCCTTTTGCTTTGACCTTTTAATCCCTATGGAATATCTCTTTTAATCTCTAGCAATACTTATTGTGAGCCAGTTTACTTTGACCAATGCAATATAGTTAAGCCTATGCTGTGCAATTAGTGTTTGCCTATTATGTCAATTTTTGAACCCTTTTCAACCTTTTTGTGTCTTTATTTTAATAGCATGCCTATTATAAACAGGATATAGCTAGAATCTTTAATCATTCTGAACTCTTTTTAATGTAGTATTTACATTTACATTTAATTGCTGATATATTTATTTAACTTCATAATTTTGCTCATTGTTTTATATGTGTACCATTTTATACTGTGCTCTTATTTCTCTAACATTGCTATCATATGTGTCGTTCATGCACACAGGTAAATTCCTTAAAATAAATTGCTTGATTCTCACCATTCCCTCCTAATCTAGATTTCTCTCCTCAGTTGTAGCTTTTCTGACAGTTCAGATTCCCACCTCGTTCGTCTTAGTCCAGTAAAACATCCATTTTCTGCACAAACTATTTCGCTATGTTTCATATTAGAAATTATCTTAAAGGAAAAATCCAAAATGCTCGTAGTTGTGCTTGTCTTCTCTGGAATAATCCATCCCAATTGTGTTTGCTCCAATGCCTTTAAATGTGTTTTGTCCAACTGCTGTAGTTGGTTTTCATGAAAGGGTAGTAAAACACAAGCTACTTCATGATGACCAAGAGTGTGCACAAGGACTTACTATTTATGCTACAAATATTTTAATAATTGCCTTTGACCTTAGTATTAATACAAGCTTAGTATTGTCTTATGCCCTCCCTGATGGATATGTTATCTTTGGCTCATGAAATCCATAAAACATGTTTACTTTAGGTTTGATTATCCTCCATCAACATACCTCAGCATAACTTAATCTATATATAGTACAAATTATCCTCATTAAGCTATACTAAATTAATCCATTTGATTAAAGTTTTCTTGGAATTTTTGTAGTCAATGCATCCAGTTTTATCTCCATCACTAACAATGTGCTTTCTCCCAGAAATTTCACTAAATAATCCTCTTTAAGCAATGTGTTTTTTATTGATTCTATGCATAACAATAAAGAATCATATTACGTGGGAAATACTTAGAATACTGATGGAAAGATGACCTTCCCAGCATACATTCTAAATTATTCCTTAATCATAATATCCATAAAACATGATAGAAAATATATTAAAATAAATTTCAAGAATACCACAATTTTCAAAATAGGAAATATAACTATTTAGGTAGAAATAAAAAAAATAAATCTTATATATATATATATATATATATATTATATATATATAATAAAGGAAAAGAAGAATGTTAAAATTGTGATCTCATGTGTCAAAGACTGTCCTGAGAAGCAACCAGAGTACCTAAAGATAGCATCCAGATACCTTCAAAGTCTTAGAAAAAACTGGTGACTGTCCAGGACTAACATCAGTGAATTTTGACCTAGAAGCAGAGAGACTAAAAATTCTGGCTTTTCTGGGACTCATAATGGTTCCCAGGATGTGGACTTTAAGTTTTAAATTTAAGAACATTCTAAGAAATCTGGGATGAGTTGGTCTTCCTATCCAGATGCTATATACAAACTCAAGAAATAGCAAGGATGTTAGGAAAACTAACATTATTTACATGAAAACAAGCTGAAAAATTGTGGATTTATAATGCAATCAGAAGAGGGCTTCAAAGTAAACATATGACAACATAAGAAAATAAATAAGAGACTACTATAATAGACTAAGAGGCAGCTATAGAAAAGATAGGTATAATTGTGGATTTAAAAAATTAAAGCATGTTCCTAGCACTCTGGGAGGCCAAGGTGGGAGGACTGCTTGAGGTCAGGAGTTCAAGACTAGACTGAGCAAGAGCAAGACCCGGTCTCTACTGAAAATAGAAAAAATTAGCCAGCATGGTAGTGCATGCCTGTAGTTCCGGCTACTCAGGAGGCTGAGGCAAGAGAATTGCTTGAGGCCGGGATTTTAAATTATTATGAGCTAGGCTGATACCACGACACTCTAGCCCAGGTGACAGAGCGAGATTGCCTCCAAAAAAAAAAAAAAGGAAAAAGATGCAGCTAAAAGGCTAATTATCTTAAAGACTACAATAAGAGATTTAACTAGAATGTTGCACGTTAATATAAAAGTTGAAAGACATTAGGGAATAAAAAAAGACATTGTAAAATCTCTAATTAGATTTTCAAAAGTAAAAAAATTGGTAGAATGAAGAAGACAATTTAAAAAAACTCATTCATTGTTCCAAAAGCCCAGTGTGCACTAAAAACAAAAACATATACAAAAATAAATAAAATGATATATTTTTGTGGAAAGCATATCTCTAAAACTTTTTAGAATAAAATAAAGAAACTATAAGATATCTTTGATATGTGGGATAAGGGGAAAAAAGATATTCAATAGCAAAAACAATAAAAGAAAATATATTTTAATTTTTTTTATAGACAGTTGCAAAAAAAAGACAAACCACGCTAAGAGAAAATATTTAAAATGCACAATATTGATGAGGAATTAAAAAGGAATTTATGTAAGGGATACCTACATATCAGTAAGAAAATGTAAGCAACCCAGAAATAAATGGCAAAGTATATAAATATGTAGTTCACAAAAGGAAAAAGATATAACCTTTAAATACTGAAGCAGTGACTATTCCTGGAACCAGGGTTAGAACATATTTCTCCACCTTGCCTTGCAAGTAATTTTAGCCAGATTACTGAGTTCTGACCAATAGACTGTGGGAAGAAGTGATATATGCTAATTTCATTACTGGCTTATAAAATCTTCCCAATTGAATCTTCTGTTCTTTTCTCTTATCAGCTAAATTTTGAATGTAGAAAAGTGTGGAGCCTCAAGATGAAAGGAGTAAGAACCCTGGATGTCTGCATGGAACAGAATCTTCCTGCTATGCTAGCCTGCTTTGAACTGTAAGTGATGATGATAATTTTACTGTAAAAGAAACAGAGATTTTTGTGGTTGTCATAGCCCTTTACCTTTCCTTATTCCTACTAAATATTATGGGTTGTTGAAATTCTCCAGTATAGTAAAATATCTTCTGTGTGAAAGTTTAGTACAGGGGTGGGAAACCTTTTCATGTTGGAAGGCCACATTAATTTAGCTGTAATCAAATAACACCTCATTCAAGAAACTTCAATTAGATATACTTAAAACTGTACATATTTGGTAAAAATGCAACTACTCTGCAGTTCATAATTTCAAAAAATGAAAAATATTTGTTAATTTTAAAGTTAATCAACCTTTTAATGACTCTGTTGTGTCTGCTTTTTGTTGGAAAGCATTTTGAATATTTGGTTGCAGCATGGAGGTCTGTAGTTTCAATTGACCCTGTAGATGGGTATCAGTCATTTGTGACCTTAAGGGCATCTTGATTTCGGTTGGGTAGGAGAGTGTAGATTAGCAGCAAGAAGTTGTTAAAAGCAAGACAACATTTTTTAGGCATGTTGCCTAAAATGCTGAAATGCTATTTATTTCTTCCAAAAGTGTTGTATTTCCTGTTTTGAAAATTGTGGTATTCTTGAAATTTATTTTAATATATTTTCTATCATGTTTTATGGATGTTATGATTCAGGCATGGGTATTCTACTGCATTTTTTCATATTTCAATTGAATCTTTCCTAATATCAAACAATGACTGTTAAATGTCATCTACCGAGAGCTCAATCAATTCCATCTGTAGTTCTTTGGGTGCCTTGGTGATATAAACTAGGTGAGACTGAAATGCTAATTTGTGTGTGATGTCATGATTCTCAAGGTCAGTGAAACTTTCATTATATTCTTTAATAAATAGGCTATAAAAGCTGTGTATTCTTCAAATGATTCACATATATCAACCTGCTCATCAATGACCTTTGCTAACTGGGGAAAGTGCTCATCTGAAATTTCCTTTTGAAGAAGAAGTGTTTTGGGAAAAGCTTGTGAGATACTTGGATTTTTTTTTTTTTTTGCCACATATCATGTATAGACTTAGTTTTACCTTGCAAAGAAAGATTCAAGTCATCTTGATTTGACATGTATCACACAGAAATGCTGCATTCCTATAGAAAGCTTTCAATAATTCACATTGCTGATTCTGTTCTTCATAAAATTTAGCTATCTGTTCTCACAGAGATAAAATTTTAGATAATACCCATCCCTGCAATAGCCAACACACTTATAGAATGATACAGCAAATCCACATTGAATACCACATAGTTCAAATTTAACATTTTATGAAACTGAGTCATGTTACATTTCATCAATATAGTTAACAATATTTATTACTTACTGGAAAGTGTCACATAAAACAGAGATTTGCTGATGCTAGATACAATGAAAATAAATGAGAGCATCTGGATTTGTTAAAACCTTTTCTTTTAATTTATACAATGAAACCCTTCATGTTTTCCTCTCATGGAAGGTGCACAGTCTATACATACACTCACTAAATTTACCAAATCCAGTCCAACTTTATGACATTTATCTTGAAAGTTGATAAAGATATCTATTCCCCATGTTGTGTTCAAAAGAGTACCCAAGGCAAGTAACTCTTCTGTTAGCAAAGAAAATCTTCTGTTATGACCTGAATGAAGTTTAAAACCTGTGCAGTGGTCAGTAGTATCAGTTGATTCATACAAGAGCAATTCAAAAATAAATATTTTCCTTTTGCAGTGTTGCATGAAGTTATGTTTAGTCAAACACAAATTCATGCCGCCGATCAGTTATGGTTCTTCTTTTGTACTGTGAAACATTATCAGGGTCTAAGCATCTTACAACTTCAACAACACATTCTTTCACAATTTCTACGTCGCTGAATGGCTTCCCTTTTTTCCTCAAGTATATAATCTACTTTAAAAGTCACTTCAGTGGCAATATTTCCAGGTCTTATTGATGCTTGAAAGTATTGTCTTTGCTTTTGTTTTTCATTTTTAATTTCTGCAATACAACCTTTCATGCCTCCCTCTAATTTAAAATATTTGTGGTCCTTATGAGTGTTATAATGCTGATGAGCACTGAATTTCTTTAACGTTGATATTGCAGTATCACCAAGCAGGCAAATCATCTTATCTTTAGCAGAAACAAGATAATATTATAATTCCCAATCCTCGTTAAATGTCTGTTTTCTTCCTTCAGTGTTCTCTTGGTCTTCTTTGACATGATGGACTGTTAAGCATACTGAATTAAAAAATGCTGTCAAGCTGTGTAACTAGTCACAAATTCCACTTCAAACAGAAACACAGTACACCGTTGTCAAAAAAGCTGATAACAGATTGGCCTACTCAACTCCCATAAACTTTCATCAACTAGCCTGGTGCAATGGTGGCACCAGTCAGGCAGGGAAGTTAGAACAAAATAATTAACATAACAGCCATCAATTTAGCCTTTATGGCTTACTAATGTTCTAATCGTGCTGGTCAATATGGGAGGATTATTTCATTGAAACTTATTTTATTCTTTGATATTTTAAATATGTTCATTTTAAAAATAACATAAAAATATAAAAGATGAACAAAAATATATTAATAAAAATAAAAGGATTTGTTCTGTAAAATTTGGATTCAGTCAAAGGTCACACTTAAAGACCTAGAAGACCATATGTGGCCTTAAGGCTGCAGGTTCCCCACCCCCAGGTTAGTGTATATTGTTTGTGGATACATGCATAGGAAGGAAAATATTCATGAGAGAAATACACAGCAACTTTAGGATAGTTGTTACTTCTGGAGAGAGAGTGGGAAAGTATGGCCAGTGATATTTAGCAGTATGCACATCACTGATTTAAAAAAACATCTGCCACAAATATGGCAAAATATTGCATCTATTTTCCGTCAGGTAGGCGAAGGGTATAAAATGTACTTTTAACATTTTTATGTACTTCACTACTAAAGAGAAAAATAAAAATAGGACTTGGAAGTAATAGCTAAAAATAAATAAATAAATAAAGTAAGTCTGGATTTTTTAGATTAAAAAAACATGGATTTTCAGTTTGAGTAATCCCATCTAATTCTGAAAAGAAATAATGTGTAGATTTTCATATATGTAGAATTTAAAGCTTTTGATCATTTAGTAGGAACAAGAGTGTTTTATTATTATATATTGTTTATTTAAGGACAAGGTAAGATCTTATGTATTAAGTCATAGTGCATCAGCATGTCTATATTCTGTAAGGTTCCTTCGACTACGTCACAACGGTGGATATAAGAAGTTAAAATGATGTTAAGGTTTGAATTGATGGTAGATTATTTAAAATTGAGAGCTAGTATAGTATTTGTGAAAGCCTTTCTATTTAGGGCAGATATACTCACCCCTTATACAAGATATTTCTTCTTTCTTTATATCAAATGAAATTCTCACATTCTTTTATTTTTGGAAATTCTTTGGATTTAAATCTTGGGTTGATTTCTGATAAAATTGAAACTATTAAACTCTTGTTTATTTATTGGTTCCTGGTTCCTCTAGTATATTATGGATAGAAACAGATATTATTTTGTTTATTAGAGTGCAAAAGAATAGAGCAATGTATTACCTTTTAACATACAGTAGACCCTCAAACAATGTGGGGGTTAGAGGTGCCAACCCTATGCTGTCAGAAATTCCCATATAACTTTTGGTTCCCCACAACTTCACTGTAAATAGCCTACTATTGATTGAAAGCCTTATCAATAACATAAACAGTGGCTTAACATATATTTTGTATGCTATATGTATTGTATACTGTATTCTTACAAAAGTAAACTAGAGAAAAAATGTTACAATATTGAGAAAATCATAAAGAAGAAAAAATATATTTACTATTCATTAAGTGGAAAGTGGATCATCATCCTCTTCATCTTCACCATGAGTAGGCTGAGGAGGAGGAGAAAGAGGAGGGGTTGGTCTTGCTGTCTCAGGGGTGGCAGAAAGGAAAGAAAATCTGCATGTAAGCAGACTCATGCAATTCGTACCTGTGGTATTCCAGGGTAAAGTGTATATATCAGTCCCTTTAGATTTTGTTTAATAATCATTACCCTTGGTTACATCGATATAAATGTCTTCATATTTACATGCGCAAAGACCAGGCTAATGGTTACCTGTACAATGATCTATTATTTAGGTGTTTAATCCCTGTGTGGCTGTTAGCTGAGATCTTTTATTATAGAATGTACCAGGTTGACAGCCTTGTATTAGTAAAGTCAAATATATAGTTGATTTTTACTGTCATCATTTATTTACAGTCAAATAAAATATATATTAATTTTAAATGCCTAAAAGATGGGTAAACATTATTTTTTAAGGTCCTCATATTTATAGATTAGAAATTCAATTTTTTGATGAGATTCTGTCATCTAATTTTCAGTCCTTTATCTCATTCCCAGTGTTTCCTATATATTTACCCTAAAACATGTTATCTTGAAGTGTTTCAGAAGTATGGAATTTCTATGTGGAAATATGTATTGCCTGAGTGATTGATTTACTGTTCTGAATGTTGCTCTAGCTTTAGATTTCTCTACTGGGGAGAGGTGCAACTGAGAACTTTGAAGCTTATTAAAGTTTTTAACTTTCTACACATTAGTCACAGAAAACTTTATATCATTTAACTTCTAGTGAAAATATCACTAACTCAAGGTAAGGACCATTTAGAGAATCAGTTAAGTAATTCGCATAAATCTTGTTCCAAAGAAACACTAGGAAAAAATTCCAAAACAATTAAAGAACCCCAAAGATATTTCAGAATTTGCAATTGGCAGGACATGAAAGCTTAAGCAATCTCAGGCTTCTGGTTAAATATAATGACAGCTGCCCTGCCAAATGTACCCATTCCCATAATCAAAATACACTAAATATATGATCTTTCTCTGAGCTATAAGTAGAGTCCAAAATTAAATTGTATATAATATGTGGATGGGTTATTGCATGGTTGTGAAAAAAATGTTTTTAGTTAGTCTTTGTTGTCACATAAAGTTCAAAAGTAAAAACTCTGGAACACAACTGAGCAAACATTAATCTGGGAAAGTCTGAAATGATGAGACAGTTACTTGTGCGTCTTAACTACTCCTCATCCCCTACAGAAAAATAAAAAACAAACAAACAAACAAACAAACAAACAAACAAACACAAAACAGCTTTGATTCTCAATCTGGAGATGGATTGGAGCAGTCACTGATCAAAATCTAACTCTGCATTATTACTTAGGAACTCAATTCTAGAATTTTACTGTATCCATAAAGATATATCATAAATAAAATAGAAAAGCTGGCTCTTGCACTATAAACAAGAAGATGAGAGAAAACTGTATTTCAAAGTTTAGGATCAACTATTGGTTAGAATGTAAAATGATACAGCCTCTATGGAAAAAATTATGGCTGTTCATCAAAAAATTAAAAATAGAATTATTATGCATCCTGCAATTCCTCTCTGGTTATGTATCCAGAAGAATTGGAAGGAGCATTTCAAAGAGATATTTCTACACCCGTTTTCATAGCAGCATTATTCACAATAGCCAAGAGGTGAAAGTAACCCAAGTATCCCTGATAGATGGATGAATGGATACACAAAATGTGGTGTGTGTGTATGCATCTATATATAAATAGACATACATACAGAGACCCCGATATATGTATATATATATGAAATGATATTTATACTTAAAAAGGAAGGACATTCTGAGACATACTGTAACATAAACCTTGAGAGTATTATTTTAAGGGAAATACAATGTGACCAAAAGACAAATAGTGTATGATTTCATTTATATGAAATAACTATAATAGTCAAATTGTTAGAAAAAGAAAGTGTTATACAGTGGTGGTTTCCAGGGGGTAGAGGAGGGGGAAATGGGAAGTTATTGTTTAGTGTATATGCATTTTCAGTTTTGCAAGAAAAAGAGTTCTGGAGATTGGCTGACAACAATGTCAATATGCTTAACAGTAGAGAACTGTACACTTAAAAATGGTTAATATGATAATATTATGTGTTTTTTTTTTTTACCACAACTAAAAAAAAATCAAACTATAGACTCAATTTTCCAGTAATCACATTTTGGCATTAATAAAGAAATATATTCTTGAACTAAAAATGTGGTACATTTTCTGAAACAGTTTTAAAGATAGCTTCAAATACGTGTAAAAATACTGACTCATTCTTAATATGTAGGTAGAACTGTAGGACACAGAAACTGTAATGACAGAAATAGCAGAAAGCCTTCCCTCTGAAGTATGGAAAGATTTTTATGAGCCAGTCTGCTAACTCTAACTCTCATTAGTTTTTCTTTCTCTCTGTGGCCATTCCGAGATACCAATATCCTGTATATAACACAACAGGTAACATTTAGAGGAAAAATCAAGTAGGTCTTTATTTTATATCACACACCAACATAAATTGCAATTGCTCTAAATTGGTTTACTATCAAACCTGCAATGAACATTCATGAATGTTTTTAAATGTTTAAGATGTTGGGAAGGGATTTTTAAAAATAATAATTTTCATTTCAAAATATTAGGGGGCACAATGTTCTTGTTACATGGATGAATTGTATAATGCTGAAGTGAGGGCTTTTAGTGTGCCTGTCACCAGAGTAATAGGTACGTTTTTATCCTCTCCCCACTCCCCACCCCCCCTCCAGCCTGTGGCACTCGAGATCACCAAGTGCAGCCCCTTGACTGAATCCAAATTTTACAAAAGGATTTGTTCTGTAAAATTTGGATTCAGTCAACAGGCCTCACTCAAAGATCCAGAAGGCCACATGTCGCCCGGAGGCCACAGGTTCCCCATCTCATAATGGTTTTCAGTTCCATGCAAGTTGCTGTAAATGACATTATTTCATTCCTTTTTATGGCTGAGTAGTACTCCCTATGTATGTATATACCACATTTTCTTTTTTTTTTCTTTTTTTTTTTAATTTATTTCAGCATATTATGGGGGTACAGATGTTTAGGTTACTTATGTTGCCCTTGCCCCCCCCCCAAGTCCGAGTTTCAAATATGTCCATCCTTCGGGTGGTGCGCATTGCACTCTTTGTGTATGAAA
>CAUYRB010065973.1:0-28134 GCA_963574695.1 Propithecus perrieri | reverse complement strand
ATATATAGAAAAAATTAGCTGGGCATGGTGGCGCATGCCTGTAGTCCCAGCTACTCGGGAGGCTGAGGCAGGAGGATCGCTTGAGCCCAGGAGTTTGAGGTTGCTGTGAGCTAGGCCGACGCCACGGCACTCACTCTAGCCAGGGCAACAGAGTGAGACTCTGTCTCAAAAAAAAAAAAATAATAAAAAAGAAAACCCACAGAATGGGAGATTGTAACTTAAAGAATAAATACTCACGAATCTGTAAGACTGTTAACAAATGAACATATACATGAGGGAGAAGGTATAATACAAACCTTCCTTCTTCCTTACAGAAAACTTCCAAATAATATATAGATGCTCCCCACCTTTAAGAGGTGGAGCCTAATTCCCCTTTTATTGAATATAGACGGGAATTGCTGAGTTGCTTCCAAAGAATGGGGAAGGGAAAAATAGTAACCTTACAAAGGAGAAACCTCGAAGACACCTCCTGAACCAAGTCGTAAAGGTTAACACCATCTGTGATAGTCCCATTTCTGATACGAAGTGACGAGAAGGACGCTTCCCCTTGTGGTATTTTTTCTTAAATCCTTAACCCCAGTTTAATCATGAGATAACGTCAGACAAACTCAAATTGAGAGACATTCTGCAAAGCACCTGACCAGTCTCTTTAAAACTGTCATGGGATGAAAGAGAAGGAAAGACTAATAAACTGTCCCACACTGGAGGAGACGATGATTACAACTGAGTGTAATATGGGAGCCTGGATTGGATTCTGGAACGGAAAGAGAATATTGGTGGTGAAAACGGCGAAATCCAAATAAAGAATTCGTTTGGTTAAGAGTGTCATACCTATGTTAATTTCTTAGTTTTGAAAAATATACCATAGCTATGTAAGGTGCCAACGTCAGGGGGAGCTGGATACAGGGTTGATACATAAAAACCAATTGTATTTCCATTAATATAGTAACTGCCACACTTGGAAAATAATTTTCTAAAAAATCCATTTACAATAGGATAAATCACAAAATACTTAGTAATAAATGGAACAAAGGTCATGTAAGGCCTGCAGGGTGAAACCTTAAAACATTGCTGACATTAAAGAAGTCTTAGTTAAATGGAGACAGGTATCATGCTCATAGATAGGAAGACTCAATACTTTTTTTTTTTTTTTTTTTTTTGATACAGAGTCAAACTATTTTGACCGGGCTAGAGTGAGTGCCGTGGCATCAGCCTAGCTCACAGCAACCTCAAACTCCTGGGCTCAGGTGATCCTTCTGCCTCAGCCTCCTGAGTAGCTGGGACTACAGGCATGCGCCACCATGCCCGGCTAATTTTTTCTATATATATTTTTAGTTGTCTGATTAATTTCTTTCTAATTTTAGTAGAGGCGGGGGTCTCGCTCTTGCTCAGGCTGGTCTCGAACTCCTGAGCTCAAACGATCCGCCCGCCTCGGCCTCCCATAGTGCTAGGATTACAGGCGTGAGCCACCGCGCCCGGCCAAGACTCAATATTTTTAAGATGTCAGTTCTTCCCAAATTGATACATAGATTCAACACAACATAGTCTTATGTGTCTTTGTAGAAATTGACAGGCTGATTTTAAAACTTATATGGAAATACAAAGGACCTAGAAAAGGAAAATCTTTTTGACAAACAATAAATTACGTCATTAAAGCAGGCCCTAATCTAGTAACACTAACTGCTGTAACAGATAAATCCGCAAGTCTCAATGGCTAAATACAACAGAATTTCTCATATCACAATAGTTATCCTCTAAGTCGCGCTAGAGGAACCCAGACTCCTTCCGTTGTGTGACTCTGCCATCTTCCACGGTCATTCTGTGCATTCAGCCAGCGCGTGGGGAAAGAGTACATAGGACTGGTGATTTATGTTTTTACAGGCCAGGTATGGGAATTGCCAAAGTTATTTTTCACCAAATGTGTCCCAGCTGTGTGCCCTAGATAAGGGAATGGAATTTGGTAAGCACGTAAGAGTTTTTGCCAAAACCTAATGGCTCATAATTCTGATCTAAGAAAGACGAATTACTTAAAAAAAAAAAAACTTAAAAGAAAAAAGATGAATTGAGCATTCTATACTTCAATTTATGTTGGCTTATGTGTTTTCAAAAAATCCAAAACCAAAGCACAAATATTACAATCTCTTTTCCAAGAAAGAATGTAGTCATATATTTATGTGTCTGCACATGTAGAGATATAAATCATTGAATCTAGAAGTTATTAAAATGCTACATATAAGATTCACATCTCATTCACAAATAGGATTTTTAAATCCTTTACATGCTCAAAAGTAGGCAAACAAAATAAACACCCAAAAGGGTGCAAAAATACTTGCGAGTACCCTACATTGCTTCACATTTGGTATTACTAGCAATAAAAGGAAATTTCCAAGTGCTTCTAAATTAATTTTTAAATCTTTTTTTAAAAAGGCAGATGAAACTGTCTAAAGAAAAACAAATTCTGCAAAGAAGCTAAAACAGGCTGTCATATGGGGCATGTCTACCTCAGAAGCACACATTTTAGATAAGTGACTTGAATTCAGCTTCAGGAAAAATGGATCGATGATACATTTGCCAGTTTCCTTCTAAAATCACTTGTATAAGGATGACTCTAAAATTCCATGCATTTTTTTTTTTTAGAGACGGGGTCTTGCTGTATTGCCCAGGCTGGGGTGTAAAAGCTATTCACAGGTGCCATCACCATAGCACACTTCTGGCCCAGAACGCCTTGTCTTAAGCACTCTTCCCAAGCCGGCTTCCCAAGTAGCTGAGACTGCAGGCGCATGCCCTGCACTCAGCCGGATCTCTTTTTAACGTTCCCATTTATGAACCGCCACATGCCAGGCTCCGGGCTAAGTGCTTTCTGTGCATTATCTTATTTCAACCTCACAATCAACCTTTGAAATATGTCATAAGGCAGACCTTGGCCTTTTTCACTCTCAAGGAATGGATGGATACGGAGGTAAAAGTTAAAACAGTCTAAAGCAAGGTTTTAAAAACTCCCATTAGTATGTAACTCATTTCTAACTTCCACTGACCTCAAAGTTCAGCTACCAAAGGATTAAGAAAACAGAAATCTGGAAATAAGCCCACAACATTTGGAAAATTGACCCGTTTTAATTATTTAAAAACAAAAAACACAACACAACATCAAACTTCCTCTGCCATCTACAATGCAGTTACACCCAAACATTCTAAGACATCCCGAACAGAAGCAGGGAATTACAACGAGACGCTGAAGACACATGAAGGTGAATGCTGAAGATCAGAGTTGCAGCCGTAGGTCACGAGTCTTCCATTCAAACACGCTCCAATACTTTTCATCTCAGTTTGTTAAAGAAAGTGTTTTACAGGAAGTTCTTTAAAATAATTTCATCCCAGACACCAGGTTTCTTCAATGATACACAGCTTCATGAAATTTGTGTTTCCAGCTGATTGACAGGAAGAAAAAGTAGTATTTATTTTTGTCTTTTGTTTTGCTGGCGTGCAGAAGTAAACCCATCAGTCAGATTCCTTCTAATAAATGAGGAAAAGGAGAGGAAAGAAAAGAGCTGTGCTGCGCTGGTGCTGGTTTCTACTTGTCTTTCTGAGAGTGTGACTTCAAGAGTTAAATCACACTTAGGTCACTACAATGATTAGTACTAGTAATCTTTTTTTTTTAAATGATAAAACGAAAATACCCGATGGACATAAAAATGGTCGAAATGTTTTTTACTGCAGGTCAATTTTTCCCCCCCAAAAAAGGTACAAAATGAACATATAATTGGGATGGCAACTCCATTGGACATTCCAACTCACTCATCCGCTCGTCCCCCATACAGGTAAGGGGAACAGGCATTGGGTTTTATTAGTCATGTTTTAGTAGTAATCAGATGTGTTAATGGCAGCTTATTTGAGGTCCGTCGATCCTTTGAATATGTGTAGGAAAGCATGGCTGTCGGTCTCTGCTCACATCTGAACACATTCAGCTACCACGGAAACTACAGGGGAGGAAAACTATATTTATTCCAAGATGCACTGGGATTTCTGAGTGCTCTTTCTTCCATAGAGCCCCAGAGTGGTGACGATGTGCTAGGGGCTGCTGTGCTTTCCGGCGTGAGCCCCCATCCTCTGAGGGTCCTGAGAAGGGTAGTGGATTGGTCCTGGAGCCCTCATGAAAGGAGGGGGTGGTCCCATTGGGTGGAACATGTGTGGTCCAAAACCTGCAGAAGGGAGAGAACAAATTTGCTAGGCCTGTAGTTCCCTTGACAACCTTTCAAACCTCTGAACCTCTAAGGCCAAAACCACCTACATGTAAATCAAGGTTGACATGGGGCTTAAGCAAATGTCAGTTCACAAGACTTGTTCAGGAATATCCACCTGTGTTATTTCCTTGGTTTTGGAGACCTTTCTCCTAAGTCCAAAATACTCTATGGGACTTAAGGTATCTGCTAGGATGTCATCGGAGCCTCTGCTATGTATTAAACATGCCAAACCATACCACACAGGATTCAGTCAGGATTTGGGAGGTGAGGAAGGAATCAGGCTGATGGCAAGACTCTGTCATCATTAACCTGGATGCTTGACTGATATCAGAACGGAGGGTGTTCAGAAGCCAGACTCTTCAGAAACCAGTATGGGCTCTCTGCCTCAGAACTGGCTACCTGTGATTTCCTTGCTGTTCACACTCTCCCTGATACTCTCTAGAGCAGTGATATACAAAGTGCCAGTCTGCAACCTGTTTATTACTAGCCACTGACAAGATAAAGAGCTTGAGCCAAAAGGTAACTCGATTACATGACCAAGCACACTGCTTAGTTTGTCTGACAGTTTTTTTGTAACAAGCCTTTCTTAATGAAGGAAGTAACTCATTGCTTTACTTCAGACACAAGCTTCGTATCTTGTGGCAGACGGGTGATAAATACTTTGTGAAATGACACCTGCTCACAGCCCACACTCTGAGCAACAGTGCTCTAGGGCTGCCGTCCCCAACTCCTGGGCCGCAGACCAGTGGAGCGGCTGCAACTACAAATTATCATTAGCAGAGAGGTTTGACTGCAAAATAAATGTAATGTGCTCGAATCATCCCAAAACCCCCTCCCACTCCCGGTCTGTGGAAAAACTGCCTTCCATGAAACCGGTGCCTGGTGCCAAAAAGGCTGGGGACCGCTGCTCTAGAGCTCTGGTAAGGATTTAGTTTAGAATAGGGAGTAAATTGGTGACAGACCACTGTAATCCACTAACTCCCACTCTGATTACACATCATACTCAGATCTCTAGAAAGCTGGCACTTTCCTCTCCTTGGCAGGCCAGAAACAAAATGAAATATCAGAATCCCAACAGATCAGCTTTACTTGTAGACTTCTACAGGGCAAACTCCAAGGATTTAGATGTGACAGACATGACAGTGAGGTGTGAGACAGGCCTTTCGCAAGCACTTCTCTAGGCTAAGAAGGAAGATGGAAGTTACCTGGGGGTGGGGGCGGGGCGATACCAGGGGGTGGTGGCAGGGCAATGTTCACCACAGCTGGAGGACCACTTGGGGGCAAGTTGAAGTAGTTGGCAGAGGCTTCTTCTTCTGCTGCAGGAGGAGGAGGAAGAGCTGGAGGAGAGAATATAGCCAACACTTAGAGAGGAAGACAACCGTGCAACATTGTTTCTACCCCCTTCAAATCCTCCTGCTCCGGGAGCAGCGGCAGGAGCCAGATCTCAGTCCTGTCTTCTGAAAGAGGAACATCAAGGCAGACTGAGCTTCTGAAGTCAGCAGGAAGTCTGCACTCACCTCCTGGCAATCCTGGAACGGGCTCTAGCTTGATCCCAGAGTCTGTGGTTCCGTCCTTCTCTTTTTCTTTTCCTCTAGCAGCTTGGGATCTGGGAGACACACGCGCACACAGGCTGTCAGCACTTTGTCCCACCTCATCTCATACCCCTGCTTCTCAAGATCCCCAGTCGAATGGAGCTCCTTCACTCCCGCCTCCTCTTCAGCATACTCTTGTCCCATAAATGCCACAGTGCACAGTAGATAAGAGCAAAGACTTTGACACCAGAAAGACCTGGGTTCAAAACTTGCTAGAACTGTTATAAGGACTAGAAGAGGCAACACATTCATGTTTAGCACAGAGCTCCGCACACAGGGAGCTCTCCACAAAGGGAGATACTGCTGTTAGCCATCTCTTCCCTGGTTGCAAGCAAGAAACATGTTCACCCTTTGAACTGGGCATTTTACCTGTGTCTCTCTTATGTAATCGTCACTTTCAAGCTTAAAATACCCATCCTATGTTTTATCTTCTCCACTAGGCAGTCAGCCTCTAAGGGAAGAATCTAGGTCTAATTCATTTAAAAACCCTCAAATCTATCCTTCATGCCTTGGTGTTCTATTAGTACTTGGCCTATAATAGCTGGTCACAAAAACATGAACCTTCAAAGAAGCAGATTATTACACCAAACCCCTGAATGCATTTTTCTTTCTTTTTTTTTTTGAGACAGAGTCTTGTTCTGTTGCCCGGGCTAGAGTGTCGTGGCGTCAGCCTAGCTCACAGCAACCTCAAAACTCCTGGGCTCAAGTGATCTTCCTGGCTCAGCTTCCCAAGTGGCTGGGACTACAGGCATGTGCCACCATGCCCGGCTAATTCTTCTATGTTTAGTAGAGACAGGGTCTCACTCTTGCTCAGGCTGGTCTCGAACTCCTGTCCTCAAGTGATCCTCCCACCTCAGCCTCCCAGAGTGCTAGGATTACAGGCGTGAGCCACCACACCCGGCCCTTGAATACATTTCAAAGTAGGATTTTCCCAACATCCACAGGAATCAAGTATCAAACAGAGAATGATTTTTTAAAGAGCTCTTTAAAGATCCTATTGATTTAAGCCTGTTTACCAAGAGCTAACTAGTGCCCAGACAATGAGTTTCTTAAATATCTCAATAGAGTTTTTTTGTTTTTTTTTTTTTTTTGAGACAGAGTCTTGCTCTGTTTTGCCCGGGCTAGAGTGCTGTGGCATCAGCCTAGCTCACAGCAACCTCAAACTCCTGGGCTCAATCCATCCTCTTGCCTCAGCCTCCGGAGTAGCTGGGACTATAGGCATGTACCACCATGCCTGGCTAATTTTTTTTATATATATATATATACATATTTTTTTTAGTTGTCCAGATCATTTCTATTTTTTTTTAGTAGAGATGGGGTCTTGCTCTTGCGAACTCCTGACCTTGAGCGATCCAACTGCCTCGGCCTCCCAGAGTGCTAGGATAACAGGCGTGAGCCACCGCGCCCGGCCTCAACAGAGTTATTTTAAAATAGTCTAATTCTCACCTTCCCCATTTCACGTTGAGTCTGCGGCCATTGACAATCAACTTATTAAAGGACTTCTCAGCAGCCACTTCTGCAGCCTGTCTTGTGGCAAACTGGATGAAAGCACACTGCTGTCTCTGCACAACAGTGATTGTCCGGATCTCTCCAAACTGGTAGAAATGATTTCTGAAGGGATACAGGCAGAGTAAGATGGGAATTAGCAATACAGACATGCCCAGGGGATTGAAAATGGATTAACTCTTTCACTGACTCACCACTAGGCAGGTGGGCCCCATGGTTATCAGCCTAACTACCTACAGGTATTTCCCCCCCATATCTTGTCCTATGGGTAGGTGCTGCTTTTGAGAGAAGGAAGGAAAAATAATGAGCAAATGAAGATTCTCGAACATCTCAGGGTTTTTCCCATAGAGGAAAGGGGGCTCTAATAGGTTTCTTAAGGACGCTAAGCCCTAAACCTTAGATAAGGGGCTGGCAAACACAGCTCTCAAGGCCCATGAGCCAAGAATGTTTAAAAATTGTTTTAAAGGCTGTTAAAAAAAAAAAAGAAGAAAATGTGACAGAGTGACAGAGACTGTATGTGGCCAACATGCCTAAAATATTCACTATTTAGCCTTTTATAGAAATAGTCTGCCGACCCCTGGGGACTGTCTAGCTCACTTAGATAGGGCTTAATGGAGACAGGCTACCAAGGGCAGGTTATAAACTTACAGGAGTTTCTTCTCCACTTTATCTCTTTGGAAGAGGTAATTTCCATTACTATCTGCCCAGATGTCTCATCTAGCCAAGCATAATACAAGCCAAAAATAATACAAATTTATCAAATACCAGTCTCTTTAAAAAGCCAACAATTTAAACCATTAGCGTTTTATAATCACAAAGCTCTCCCCTCCCCTACACAATTAATCATACTTGGACATGTGCCGCGCTTTGAAAATTCTAATTGGTGATTAGGTCAAATGGAATCCTATGTAATTGTTAGCATATGCAAGGATGGATAATCACTCTTGATGAACACTATTACTGGGGCATCACAAAGGACAATTTTATAAAAATTCTAGTCAGCATGATACCAACTATAGAGTCGCTAAAGAAAAATGTACTTTGTACCGAATTATTATGCTTGCCTATGTTTTTGCAAATAAAATTATTCCAGGGCAGTTAAAAAAGCAAAAAGAACTCTTAAAAAAATTACACCCACAAACCTTAAATCTGTCTCCGTAATGGTATCACCCAGACCACCAACATATAGTGTGGTAATAGTCTTATCCTCTGGCGGGTCCAGACGAGGCATGGTGGAAGCCCGCTTTAGAAGCTTATCAGCTACAGGGTCATTGATTCCATAATATCTGTCTTTAATATTCTGATCAGCAAGGGGGTCATCTGGATCCGTAGGCTTCTCATGTCTATCATTCAAGAAAAAGCAATGCATAAAGGTGAAACAAAAGGCAAAAATGCTAGTATCTTCTAAAAGTAGCTACATATTAAGAAAAGTCCCAAATACATACTCTGAAGTGCCTTTTGAACTAGAAACCACAGCCATACCAAAATATAATTAAAAACAGAACTAATATCAAGGGATTTACTGTATCACACTAGGACTTCCCAGCCTCCTAAAAGCCATTAGGCCATCTAGGGTGTCCAACTTTCCTTACAAAGAAACACTTTTGGCATGATCAACCCCAAAACAAAAGAGGACACATGGTTACCCCTATCTACGTCAATGGTTCTTAACATATTTGAGGTCTTGCATTCCACTGAGAATCTGATTAAAGCTATGGACCCAGCCCCAGAAAAAGGGCATATATTATTTTTTGGGGGATGGAATAGGCTTAACCAATCCCAAATTAAGAACTCCTAATCCAGATGCTTGGCAGTCTTAACTGAAACATACTTACAAACTCTTTAGAAGTCTGGTCTTATTCTGAATTTCACTATACATTGAGAGTCAAGCCATTTATACCATGACGGTGAGGACTTACTTTTCAGGTAGAAACTTTTAGGGTCAGCATCTATACTATATGGCATAGCAAATTAGTTTCCCAAGGCTCAGCTGTAAGTAAAATCTATGATTTAATCAAGCTCTTCTAAATTTCATAGTTCTAAAGTATGAGATATACCACACTAGTTGTGTGAGCTTTAGATTTTAAAGCAGAAATAGTATAAACTAGCACCTCCCATTTCTTAGAAAACCAATCATCTGAAAGCAAATGCGGAAAATGAGGCTCAGCTCTTACCTGTATGGACACTCCTCTCCTCTCTTGCACTCTCCTTTCACCCAGAAGGAGCAAATGTGGGGCCGATTCCTTTTGTAGTAGGGTGTGGTCCGGGCCAGTTTGAGTAGCATGTCACTGGTAGATGTGGCTTTCCCCAGCATGCCAACCGGCCGCGTCCCATCAGAGTTAGAAATCTACACGGGGATGACAAATTCAAAAGATAAATTATATACACTGTGTCGATTCATTAGGGTTTTTATCAAAAAAGTGGCTGCATACCTCTCTCTCCATGTTCTGTGTATAGTACTCTTTGTTGACGTCTGACTTTGGCATGTCATCTTTAAAAGACAATCCTGCATCACGAACCTGGATGGGCAGGCCTAGTACAAAGGAAAGGTGGAAAAAAACCCCTCAGATATATTTAAAAACATATCCATGCTGGATATGCACACAGAACACATCATCCTTCCCTTCTCCACTTTCCTACTTGGTACCAGGGACTTGACTATATTTTTATTCAAACTCTTTAGCACCATCAGGCTAACCAGGCTATACAGCATGCTACGAAATTATCCCAGTTCCTGAGCTGTCATGAAATTGATGAAATGAATACTTTAGAAAATTTTTTAGATGAACAAACTTTGGTGACAGTCAGATTTTAACCTGTAAATTAATAAAGTATCTAGTTTTTATTACAACACAATTTATTTAAAATAAATGTAAAAAGTAGTTTAATTTTAGGCTGGTCCTACAGATCCTCTGGATAGTCATAGTAAGGGTCACTGTATTCCAAGACCAGAACACCTCCTTAACAAACGTATAAATAACATCATATAATATGCGGCAAGGACTGTGACTAGCAGAGTAACTTTGATGAACTTAACATACATAAACTCATACATTTTACTTTTCCCTTTTATTTTATAGTACAGTAGAAACTGTTGTTGGTAAACTGTTTTTCTCAAAGGAAAAAAAAGTCACCTACAGTTTAAAAAAAAAAAAAAATCACTCCCAAAAGCAGTTACTCTGAAACAGTCACTCTGAAACAGTCATAACACGATACATTAGTCCTAACAATGCAGTTGAGACAAAAGTCTAAAGCACAATTCGCCTATGAGCTTTTGGTTGAGATTGTGGAAAAAAGCTTTGGATCAAGAAAGAAGCCCAAGGCAAATAAACTACCTATTATAGAATCAATGCCTTTTACCTCACCTTGGCTAGATATCTAGGTTTAAGCCAGTTGTGATTAATTCCCAACTTTCCAGTGAAGTTCCTATTATTATTCAGAAGGACTCTAGAGTGGTCTAATTATGGTTCTCTTCCTGAGAAAGGCAGACCACAGCACATTCCAAAGTGGAATCAGAATAAGAGATAGGGTGACAAGTCGGAGACAAAAAGACTGCTTTGTTGTTTAAGGCACCTGCCCACACTTCCAGATTTATTGGACAGGACGAGCATACCATACTCTAGGTCTAAGAGGCAGGTCTGACAGACATTCTTCAATTTACTGCAGGTTTGGCATACTTCAGTCTTCTTGAACCGCATGCGGACTCCAGGACACCAGCGAAACACTGTGAATGGCCTGGCACAGATCTGGAACACAAAGCAAGAGCCACTCACTGATTGTTAATGTCCTGATCTGGACAATCAATCTAGGAGGATCTAGAAACAATGGGGGATTCAAGAAAGGAACCCTGAACAGAGGGCTTAGAAGAGACTTTGGCAATCATCTAGTCTAAACACCACCTGATGTTTCAATCCTATTTTCAGCACCCTTTCTCAGTAGTTAAAAAATTCACATAGTACAGAAATGAAGTATTCAAAAAGTCAAAGTTCCCCTCACCCTAGAGATAGGCACCATTACTAAGCTGAATCTTGATCTTTTTTGGGGGGAGTGAGGAATGTCATATAAACCTCTGAGAATCTTTTTTTTTTCCCAAGACAGAGTCTCTCTCTGTTGCCCTGGGTAGAGTGCAGTAGCGTCATCATAGCTCACTGTAACCTCAAATTCTTGTGCTCAAGCAATTCTCCTGCCTCAGCCTCCTGAGTAGCTGGGACTACAGGTCCGTGCTATGACACCCAACTAATTTTTTTATTCTTAATAGAGACGGGGTCTCGCTCTTGCTCAGGCTGGTCTCAAACTCCTGAGCTCAAGCAATCCTCCCGCCTTGGCCTCCCAGAGTGCTCGGATTACAGGTGTGAGCCACTGCAACCGGCCCTTTTGAGAATCTTACAAACTTGTTCATGCCCTTCCATGGACACCATAAGAATCCCTACATTAGAGGGTTCACTTTCTTACTTCCTACACCAAATAGTTACCAGCCAGTGAATGCATCAATGATATATGAAAGTTGTACAGCACTGATTTTTATCAGAGGATCTCAAAACTTAGCACGCTGAAGGCTAATTTGGTAGAGAAAAGGAAAATAAATGAAATCATTACTCTTTAACAGACATACTTACTTTGCATTCCTTTCCATATTTTTCTTTGGTCTAAAATAGGAAAAAATAGAAAAGAACTAGAGTTACAAAAAGGAAAAACTAGATGCCTACTCTTTCCCTAAATACAGTCCAAGAAATGTATATGGAGACCCCTAGCATCCTAAAGAGAAAAAAACAAACATAAAAACCCAACCTTTTCTGGGGAAGAGGTGGGGACATAATATACTCTAACAAAATACTATGAGTTATAATATCTCATGAGTCTGTGGATCTAATATCAAGTAGGTGTCTTTCTACAGCCACAACTCTTAGGTTTATTTCTGGCTCCCAACTTGGCCCCCAAGAACTAAAATTCCTAAGAGTTCACATAGTTCTTAAATCAGGGGGGAATACAGCCATGGCCAGCCCATTTTACAGAGTTTAGTCAGCAGGTAACCACTACAGACCTGCCTTGTGTTGATGCCTTGTATATAGCAAATGGTTTGTTCCCACCAGCTATTGAAACATCTTGAATACACTAGCATATCAATACCTCTGAGACAGATCACAGTAATAGAGCCCTAACCCAATTATTGTTAACTGCTGCCAATTTTACCCTTATTTATAAGGATGAGGGTACCTAACACTGAAGAGACATGGGACATTGGTCAAAAGACATTTGACTTGGAGCCAGGAAACCTACTTTCTAGTCCTGGTTCTTCTCCTACCTTGCAGAGATCCCTGGAGTCAGAATATCTGAATTTAAATCCCAGCTCCACTTACTCACTGTATGAAAAGACATAAACTCTCTCAGTCTCTGGTCAACAGACCTACTTTCTAGGTAAATGCTCAACAAATATTAGCTTCCATTATGACTCCTACATTACAGAACTGTTGCTGAATTCCTAAGTGAGAGAATAAGCATGACAGTCCTTTGCAAATCGTCCAGCGCTCGGGGTTAGAAAAAGAGCATCATTTCTTCTGCCTGTCTAAGAGAAACACTTCACAGTGTCCCAGTACCGCAACATTGACAGAACATGAACAATAACTCCCGTTTCACACGCGATCACTCACCATTCGGATATATGGGTTTTCTCCAAGACACGTCTGGCACAGAATGGGGAAGTCCTAGTGAAGACGAGAAATGTGAGCACCATGCTCCCAAGACCCCGCCACCTCAGTCACACAAGTGGGGGCGGTGATGGGGGAGGGGCGGGAGCGAGGGTGGGGAACAAGGCAGGGCAGGAACCTCAAGTCCAGCACGGCCCGGTCGCGGGAGGGGGCGCTGTCTGCACTTCCGGCAGGCGGCGGGAGAAAAGAAAACCAGCTCGAATAGGTTGAAGGGGGCAAGGATGGAAAGGGGGCCGGTCCCGGGACCCTGGCTAAGCCCCCTCCCTCCAAGCCCGCAGGAGATCGCCCTCCGGCCTCCTGCTCCTGCCCAGCCAGGCCTCGGCGCGGGCGCCTCCCCGAATTCCTTCGGCCGCGCGGTAGCCCGGGTCCTGCCCGCCCGCATGGTGCCCTGCTTCGCCGCCTCCTCCGGCAGGCACACTCACCGCATCCTCCCAGTTCTGCCTGTTGTAGGTGTTGGAACCCAGAGAGGTCGCCATCTTGGGAGCGTCGGGAGGCAGCGGTAGCTTCCGAGTTGGGAGAGAAGACCGCCACAATCCCGTCAAGCCCCGAGGCTGGCGCCGGGCCTGTAGACGTCTTATTTAGGCGTCTAGCGCCTCTTCCGGGGCGGGGTCTTGCGTCATGACGTCGCCTGCTCTTGGAATTTCCTTGTTTAAAAAGTGGGGTCCTGGTACACTAAACACTTTGATGCTTCTTTTGAGTTTATGCCCAATTGGAATGGAGGGCCACAAATACAGTTGATTTATTTAAGAATTAGGCGGAAGAATAAAGGAACAAGTAATGAATGAGGGGCTGGGATTAAAACAGCGTTGACTACCACTAAGCCCTTATTATGCGAAACGCTGGGCGAATGTCTTGCGGTGCCAGTGTCTCATTTGATTCTCACAATAACCTCTGTGGGGTTGCCAGATTTAGCAAAACAAAACAAAAACAGAACATCTAGTTAAAGTTGAATCTCAGATAACAAATTATTTTTAAAGTATAAATATGTTTGGTACTTATAGTAAATAAAATAGGTTTAGTCGTTTATATGAAATTCACATTTACCTGGATGTCACCTGTATTTTATCTGGCAACGTTACCCTCTGGACAGGATGATGAGCCCTCTTCTATAGGAACGGAAATTGAGGTTTAGAGAGAGATTAATCTGCTCCTGGTTGTGGAGTTAGTGGCGATTGAAAGACGTTAGTACTGTTTTCCAACTTCAAAAATGAAAGGGTTTTATGGATCAACACATGCATTGTTATTTGATTTTTGAAACAACTCATAACCACTCTGCTAATATTCTATAAATTTCAAGCCATTCTGGTACCACTTTCATATTTGACTTAACCTACCATCAAACTAACAAATAACATTTATTTAAATCACCTCATTTAAAAAAAAGATTTATTTAAAGTATAATTTACCTATGGTAAAATTTTACCCTTTTTAGTTGTACAGTTTTGAATTTTCACATATATTCACCATATCAAATATAGTTCATCATCCCCAAAAGTTCTTTTGTTTCTGTGGCCAATCCACTTATCCCCATACTCAGCCCATGGCAACCACTGATTTGTGTTCTGTACCTAGATTTGCCTTTTCCATAATATAATATAATAGAATCCCAATAGCCTTTTGGGTCTGATTTCTTTCACTGAGCATATTGTATTTGAGATTCCTCCATATTGTATCAGTAATTTGTTCCAATTTATTGCTGAGCAGAATTCCATTGTATGGATATACCAGAGAGGATTTTTTTTTTCTTTTTATGGTCCATTTGCCAGTTGATGGACATTTGGGTTGTTTTCAGATTTTAGTGACTATAAATAAAACCATTATAAACATTCACATACAGGTTGCTGTATGAACATAGTTTTCTCATTTTGCTTGTGTAAATACCTCAGAGTGGGATTTTTTTATCATAGGGGAAGTGTATATTTTCCTTTATAAGAAATGTCTTGGGTTTATCAAAACTTCTTGAGTCCATGATTTGTTGCCTTTTATTATACTTTGAAAATTCTCAAGCATCATCTTTTCAGATATTCTTTTGCCCAGTTTCTTCTCCATGTGAGATTCCAATTTCACATGTTAGACTGTTTGGTATCGTCCCACAGCTCTTAACACTCTGTTGTGGTTTCACTCTTTTTCTCTTTACGTTTCTGTCTGGGCAATTTCTGTTGACCTATCTCCCAAGTTTGCTGATTGTTTCCTCATCTATGGCAAGCCTACTGATGAGCCCATTGAAGGTACTCATTTCTGATTTTTTTTTTTTTTTGAGACAGAGTCTTGCCATGTTGCCCGGGCTAGAGTGCAGTGGTGTCATCATAGCTCACTGCATCCTCAGACTCCTGGGCTCAAGCGATTCACCTCAGCCTCCTGTGTAGGTGGGATTACAGGCATGCACCCACACACACAGCTGACTCTGTGTTTTCTATTTCACTTTACCTCTCTGCTGAAATCTGTTCGTATATATTATCCATATTTTCAATTATTTAACATTGTAGGGTCCAAGGGAAAATTTCCCCTTTTCCCTCTGAAGGTTCACTGAAAATCAATTGACAAAATGCAGATTAGTAGGACAAAAGGCATACAAATTTATTTGATCATGGTTTTACGTGACATGGGAGCCTTCGGAATGAAGACCCAAAGATATAGGGGAAACTGTCCATTTTTATGCTTTGGTTCAACAAAGTATGGACAGCTGTGTAGAAATATAATTGGACAAAAGGGTATGACCTAATGCTAGTAGACCAAGCAAGGCCTCTCCGTCTAGATTCTTCTTGGCCTCTCTATATAGCATTCCTACCTTCTGGGTATGAGGCAGGGCTCTCTCTAGAATGGGGGTCTTTTGGCCTATAATCAAAGTAGATCAGGAAATTTCTTCGCAGCCAGTTTTAAAATATAAAGGCAAGGGAAAGTTTTTTTAAGGTTTTATGGCTGGCTTTGGGGAAAAGGGGTTCTGGTTTCTGACCCTCCTTGAGGGAGAGGGAGTCTAGTTTTTATGACTAGGCTTGAGGGAGAATGAGGGGCCAGACAGGAGGGCAGGAGGTCAGAGAAAAACTCTTGCTTCTGAGGCCTTCATTTTGGGGTATTGTTCTGAGCTTCACACCATGTCAGTCTCTGTCCATTAGTTGAACAGCTGGTTCATTTTTGTGTACGGTCCCGTAGATTGCTTTGTGAGAATTTGGGTGTTTCTGTTTTTTATTGAATGCCAGTCCTTGCTTATGTAACAGCAGGGTTGTTTTTTTTTTTTTCTTATGTCTCAAATTTTCTATTGAATGCCAGTCATTGCTTATATAATAGTAGCATTAACGCTTGGGAATAGGCAAGACTTTTCTGTCGGGCCATTCGTGTGGGGTTTGGTCAATCTAGTCAGGAGTTGAGCTGGGTTTGGGTTCTGTTGTTGCTATAGTCTTCTTCAATATTTCAAAGATTTCACAGCCTCTAGGCATTATTTTGTACTTCAGTTTGGGGCTGAAGAACTTGTCTCATGGTCATGCCTCATCCCTAGCTTACAGCTGTCCTGCACACCTGGACAGCAGTGGTCTCTTTCTATGCCCTGCCCATGCCTCAGCAACTGATGCTTGTTACTAGCTGCTTGCTAGGCTGGGTACTGGGGGATGGATAAAGGGGTTCTTTGTTGTTCTCATTCAATTCAGCTTCAGTCTTTAGCAGGCCCTGCATGCTTGGGCCTTAGGAATGGATCTTTCCTCAGCATTCTTCCCTCTGAAAACTGGGTAAGATCATTAAAAAAGTGCCGAGAGAAAATAAGCATAAGAAATGAGACGTGATATATCACAAGCTTGAGAAGATGGGAAAGAACTAGTAAAGAATAAGGAAGAAAAGTTTCCAGTAAGGTAGATGGAAAACCAGGAGTGTTGGTGTCCTGGAACCAAGTAAAGGATTTTCAAGAAGGGAGAGATCAATTGTGAGATGCTACTGAAAGATGACACAGCTAAGGACTGAGAACTGACTGTTGGATACAACAGCGTGGAGATTGTTGGTGACCTGGACAAGAGCAGTTTTTTTTTTTTTTGGAGACAGAGTCTCAGAGTCTCACTCTGTTGCCCGGGCTAGAGTGAGTGCCGTGGCGTCAGCCTAGCTCACAGCAACTTCAAACTCCTGGGCTCAAACGAACCTCCTACCTCAGCCTCCCGAGTAGCTGGGACTACAGGCACACACCACCATGCCCGGCTAATTTTTTCTATATATTTTTAGTTGTCCGACTAATTTCTTTCTATTTTTAGTAGAGACGGGGTCTCGCTCTTGCTCAGGCTGGTCTTGAACTCCTGAGCTCAAACAATCCGCCCGCCTCGGCCTCCCAAAGAGCTAGGATTACAGGCGTGAGCCACCGTGCCCGGCCGACAAGAGCAGTTTTGACCAAGCATTAGGGGTGACAGCCTAACTGGAATGGGTTGGTTAGAGTTTTGCTGTAAAAGGACTAGAAAAATGGGGTGGCAGCTGAGGATGGGTGTGAGGTGACTTTCTTTTTTAAGATGAGAGAGATGATAACATGGCTGCTGGAAAGAGGAAAAGGGAAAATTGCTGATGTTACCTGTAAATAGGTAAGAGGATGAGACTGTGTTAAGAGGTGGGGCTGCTCTCACAAGGCTGAGGCAGGAGGATCACTTAAGGCCAAGAGTTAAAGACCAGCCTGGGCAACATAGCCAGACCCCATTACAAAAAAATTAGCTGGGCGTGCTGGTACACCTCTGTACCCCAGCTACTTGGGAGGCTGAAGCAGGAGGATTGCTTGAGCCTAAGAGTTTGAGGCTACAGTGAGCTATGATCGCACCACTGTACTCCAGCCTGGGTGACAGATTGAGACCTTGTTTCTAAATAAATAAGAGGGGGAAAAAAAAGAGGTGGGGCTGGCTTTAGATAGAAGGAGCACGAATAATTAATTTACCTACAGTAACAGGAGGAAAGGAAGAGTTATGAGGGTACAGATGAAGGAGATGAGTGGCCACTTGTGGAGGTTAGACCATTTTGTATATTTCAAAGGACATCTTTAGAAGCGATGAGTCAGGATCAAAGCTGGTAAAGGTCTATAACAAACATTTATATAATGGTTCTGAGAACATGCATGTAAGGAGCTCAAAGGAACATTACCTACATAATGTTATAGTGAACTAACCTGATAATGGGGTTTTAGCTTAGTTCATTTAAAGAAAAGGAAGAGGGCTTGCCCCATTGACTCTCTTACACCAATTCTCTTAACTCCACCCGTCTTCTGGCCGAGCCATGCTACTTACAACTCATCTTCATGAAACCAAAGAAAAGACACACCCAAGCTTTGTCTGCTTTATTTCACTACATTAAGTTAAGCAATAAGGCAAAAACAGTAACCTGTCATTCATAAAGATCAAGGAGTGCCTCTCATTCCTAAAATGGACCAAAAAGGGTATTTCTTCACAAATATGCATGACATTTAGCTCATTATGCCTGTAAGCACTTTAAATGAAAACTTTAGTGGGTAAATCAAATCACAAATCCAAATTAACGTAGCCTTAAGTTTCCAAAATTGTAGTTTCAAGTGCTAACAGGATATAACTCTCTGTGGTGGTGCACACTGACTAGCATTAAAATGCCTGCACCTGATCTAATATAAAAGAGGCAACAAATACAGTACCTAATTCACCAGCTGCAGGTGTTGAACCATTTCTATGAACACACAGAATACCAGCTTGCACTAAAACCTATCATGAAGAAATATTAAACCAATCGCTCTGTTACTTTGCAAGTTGATTTGGCTTCTGAAGAAAAAAAAATTCTATGGTCAAAAGTGTTTTTGTGTTTCTGTGTCACATGGGAGTAATGAGACCCATTACTTCAACATTATTACTTTTGGGAACAAATGCCAGCTACATGCCATAAATGCACGACATACAACTGTGTGTAGTCTATGCACTACACATACGTGTAAACATATGAAGCTATTCTCTGCTTTGATGACTATTTCGTCCACTGGCAAATACAGAGCAGTGATTTCACAGCAGGCTCTAGCAGGTAGTGTAATACAAATTAGACATTCTGGGGGGGGGCAAGTCACAAAAATTTAAACTCTTTCTATTGTGTGCAAATTTATAATTAGCCCCTGCCCCAACTACTAAGAGACTAAACCTTATTAATTACCACAATGTTAGAGATGAGTGTTTTTTTCTTTCACTACAGCATATATATTACTCTGTGGACATTCTGTTTCATAAAATTGGCTTGACCTTTACAATATAATTTAGTGTCTTTCAAAAGCTTCCTAAATATTTTCATCTTTCAAGGGAGCTGACAAGGACTATTTCCCGTCTGTATTTTAGATTACAGTATATTTTATTTTTTTTTTAAGTAAAGACTTAAAAACAAAACCAGGGTAAACAGGAAATTTCTCTTTTCCTCAAAAGTCTCTTGGCCACTAACAATACTTTTACAGAAAACATGGTGCAGCTATGGTGGTCTACTTTGTCAAGTCTCATTTTAGAAAACATCACAGAAATTATGGTTAGCAGCCCAACTCCTAAATACCATGTGAAAACAGTATGTCTGCTCTTAGGCCAGTATTCTAGGCTACTTGCTGAGCTATTTTATGGTTTACAATCAATATGGTCTTATTTGACTCAGCATATGACAAAAGTCTTAAACTCAGTAAGGGGGAAAGTTCTTTTAATATCCAGTTTCGGATTCAAGAGATCATAACAGTTAATTTCCCCTTCAAATCAATGGAAAGAATGTTAGTTCAGATCATGCTAAGAATCTAGCATTTTAAAATGTTTTTTGCATTTCAGAAGTGAATGCGTCCACTCAGGTTTTCTCTGGCTCTTTCCAGTTCCCAAATACTCAGAACAACTTACTGAGTTAAAAAGGCAGAGAGGAGGAGTAGAAAGTAAGACATATAAAGATTGCCTCCACGGCAGCACAATCCCTGGATATTGTGGCAATATTTAAATGAATGGAATTTGCTATCTCCTTGACATGACATGTAATTGCTTGCTTCTCAAATCCTTCTTAAAAGTTCCATATTCTACTGGGAAAGAATTTAAGAAAAACTAATAAATGTCCTGTATTTACTTAGAAGAGGGCAAATGAGAGTGCCCTAAGAATTTCACAGGTTTTTCCAATCACAAAACTGAAGACAATGTGACAACTGCACTTTTCTGACAAACGGCAATCTATGGCAAAATGGGAGCCGTGAAGGTTAGTGAAGGACATGTTTTAGATTCAAGATTATACTGAATAGAATGCAGAGAGCAGCTGGTACATGGAGACCAATGCTGGGTCATTAATAGCAGGTCCACCTTTGGGTTTTCATTTTTTAAGTTTCATCTGTGAGACTGATCCTCTGTGAGATCAGATTAAGAGATAGTACGGTCAGAGTTTCTCGGGTGGTAAATCTAATGCCACTCCAAGGAACGGCCATCCCCTTTACTGGGATGGAACTGTACTGTGGTTATTCAACGTGCAGTGAGGGAGACACAGACTTAACTGGTGTTAACGGAGGTGAGAGCAAGAGGAACAGCAGTTACCCTGTGTTCCTAATGCCTGGCCTATCCTCCCACTTTCCTAGGAATAGGATTTAGTAGTGCGTGGGTACATTGTTATCAACAAGGCCTTATGGAGCAGTGGCTTCCACATTTTAACGCAGGTCTATGGTAACACTGTCCTTTGGGATCTGCCTGCCAGTGGAACCTTTTAAGGTAGAAGTGGGCCCAGGCTGAGTTCCACATGCTGGGTGAGCCAGATGACTTCTGTGCCCTGGTCACTTTCTTCAATGGGGCGGATGGGAGCTGCCAGGTTTTTAAAATCATGCTTCATCTTGAAGCACACGGTCACTTCACCCTCCTCGTGTTGTGGGGTAACTTTGATGAAAATACCCACTTTGTTGGCCTTTCTGAAGGCTATAATGCTATGGGAAAGAAAAAAAAAAAAGCACAGTATTAGGTAGGTCAATAGTCAGCCAGACCACTAAGATTTACAGTTAAAAATCTTTCACCTTATTCTTCCCTTCAGCTTACAGAGAAAAACTGTAAACACTCTGGTTCTTAACCTACCAGATATTTTTCTATGAGTGCACACTTTTCTGCTTTATTAACCAACGCAAATGGGACACACTATTTTGTAACTTGGTTTTTTTCACTGTTTACCACATCTTTTTCATATTGGTGTATAAAGATTATCTACATTCTACGTAATGGCTGCACAGTATTCAAATCATGTATTTACCATAACTGGTATAGACTGAGGTTGTTGCCAGTTTTTCTCTATTATAAACAATGATGCTGAAAACACCCCTCTTTGCCTTTACCTTTGTGCACTTGTGGTAATATTTCTATAGGATACAAAATGATACTGAGGGAAGTTTTAATAACTCAAAGCTCTAAGGGAATTTCTGGAACACTATAAATCAGTGTGTTTTGGTAAATAACCTATGTAAAATAGCATAGAAAAATCTCTTCAGTTGTGGTCTCCATTTGTTTTCTCTCACATGCCTTGAAGTTTGTGCTTTAGTAACTTAGCTTCAAAAAGTAAAAGGGCAGGCCGGGCGCGGTGGCTCACGCCTGTAATCCTAGCTCTCTCGGAGGCCGAGGCGGGCGGATTGTTTGAGCTCAGGAGTTCGAAACCAGCCTGAGTAAGAGCGAGACCCCATCTCTACTAAAAATAGAAAGAAATTAATCGGACAACTAAAAATACTTAGAAAAAATTAGCCGGGCATGGTGGCGCATGCCTGTAGTCCCAACTACTTGGGAGGCTGAGGCAGTAGGATTGTTTGAGCCCAGGAGTTTCAGGTTGCTGTGAGCTAGGCTGACGCCACGGCACTCTAGCCTGGGCGACACAGTGAGACTCTGTCTCAAAAAAAAAAAAAAAAACAGTAAAAGGGCAATGAAATAAACAGAATTTGATATAATATCCAAATGATACTCACTCTAAGTTACTGCAATTACACATTAACATTTTATACAGTATTGATTTTCAGAAATCTGAAAGTTCTACAACATATAACAATGTGAACTATACTTAAATCAGTTTTTTTTAGTAATCTGTCATGTAATTAGACTGGAATTTGATATCTCAAATGATCTTTCCAGACATTTACCTTGGCTTAAACAAATTTCTGTACCTAATTAATGTAATTTTAAGGGTCCACATAAAACAAGGATTTCACAGAACATATTCTGTATTGTACTAACTCAATACATTTTGTATTATAGTAACTAACCAAACCCTTGATTTATATAACAGTCATGTTAAAAAAAAATTCAAACAGTTAAAAATAGTAAAAAGATCCATTTGTTCCAATCCTGGGCAAAAAAAAAAGCAAAAAGGGAAAAGTAAGTTTTTTTGTTCTTAATTTCCCAGGCAGCCACTGATCTCTAGTAAGCTTTTTCAAAACAAATTCAGATTTCTGGTCCTCAGCTAGACCTGCTAAAAATATCCTCTGAGGGTGGGGTCTGGAATGCTATAGATAAAAAAACAAAACACAACACAACACCTGACCTGGTGCTTTGTGAAGTCAACCCACGTTTTGTAATCACTGCTCTAATCTCACGTTTGCTTTCACTTTATTTTTCTAAACCATCCCAGGTTATCTTTTCTCTCTAATATCTTACTAAAGGAGATATTTGATCATTCTGTTTAAAAACCTTAAATGTTCCCTGTGGTGGTTTATTAAGCTATTGTTTTCAGTTCCAAGCCTACCTTTCTATACTGTGCTTTGTGACACAGGATTCTGCTAAACCCATTTCTGCTTTGTAGGCTGGCTCCCTGTCAGGTTCTGTCAATATCTAAAGGGAGACTAGAAGCCTAAGGGAAGAAAGGTCTTGCTCTCTTCAGCTTCCTGTTTGCCTGTGGTTCCTAAGGGCATTACTCCAGCAATGGTTCTTTACCCAGGAAATGGCACTATCCAGTTTTCCAACTCTTGTATAACCAGCTTCATCATGCCACCCTCCTCTGCCATCATGAGATGCCAGCACCAGGCAAGCAGTGTCTCCTCCCCCTCCTCACTGGAGCTCTGGTGTCAGCAACATGCGGCTCCTTTGTCAAGCTTCTAAATTTTTTTTTTTTCTGAGACAGGTATTGCTGTTTCCCTAGGTAGAGTGTAGTGGCGTCATCATGTCTCACTGCAACCTCAAACTCCTGGGCTCAAGTGATCCTCCTGCCTCAGCCTCCCAATTAGCTGGGACTACAGGCACGAGCCACCACGCCTAGCTAGTTTTTAAATCTTTTTTAGAGACAGGGTCTCACTATGTTGCCCAGGCTGGTCTCGAGCTCCTGAGTTCAAGCAATCCTCCTGCCACGGCCTCCCAGAGTTCTAGGATTACAGGCATGAGCCACCACACCTGACATGATTTTTAATTGTGTACTTGAAAACTTTTTAATCAACATGGGAAAATATATTTAAGTGAAAAACAAAGGCTAAAAACTGTATTTACAGAATGATCCCAATGTTGGAAGAAATATCTGGAAGGACAAATGACAAAATGTTAATGGTGCTTATCTCGGGTGGTGGGGTAATTTTATTTTCTTCTTCATGGTTTCCATATATATTTCCCAAATTTTCTAAAGTAATTATTTTACAAATAGGAAGAAAAAAGTTATTCTTATAAATCCAGATAAGAAATCTGGGATATATAAATGGGCATTCTGTATTAGCTAACTGTGATGGCAGGGGTCGCAAAAAGATCACTCACTCAGGATCGTCCTGAAAGTCTTGGGGTTCTGCCAACTCATCATACTCTGCGGCTGCGTCCTTGCCAGCTAAAACGAGCTCCTTGGGAGGCACCACCACCTGGAAAGCAACACAGAGAGGCCTGCCTTAGAAGGAATCAGTGTGCTGTAGGACATTCATTTAATGGAATATAGCAAAGTATTACATTGATCTAGACACTTCCAGGAAACATACAGCATTATACTCCTTATATAGTGTTTAAAAACACTGTTTAGAAACAGAGACATTTCTAATAAAAGTGTAAGAACAAAGAAATTTAAGGAAATGATAAAGTTAAGTGAGTGCTTACTTTATCAGGGATTCAATTATGTCTTTAATGTTTTATTACTTAAGGGGATGGCGAGTACATGGGTGTTTGCTATATTATTCTTTATATTTTTTGGTATATCTGCAAAAGGTCATTATTTTTTAAGAAAAGAAAAACACAAAGGAGAAACACTGGTTCCAATATAGTATTTTCTGACATGGTACTTGATACATAAACACACAATACACTAGGTACAATTATGGTCATGGAAAACAGTTAAGCATTCTTCAGACTTATCTGTATGTTGTAATTAGGCCTCAACTTTGCTATGTCGGAGGTTAACAGATAACAATGTCTAAACCAAACTTCTAATTATGGATACAAATGTGGCAGGGAGGAGTAAAGAGAGATAAAGACAAGCTGGGTATATGCATCAGGAACTTATTTTTATTTCTGTCCCAACTAGAGCTGCTTATTGGCATTATTTAAAACAGGAACAAGGACTAGATAAGTGTCATTTCTCTTTGGAGGTAATGCTAGCAAGAGAAATCATTAAAAAACAGAAGGAAAAAAGAAAAAGGGGATAGAGAAGTTCTCTAATATTATTGGAATAATATCTAATTAAAGATATAGGCATCTTTTCTACCAATTTTTAATATGAGTATCATGCTGAATTATGAAACAGTAATAAATGTTCTATAGAAAAAAGTTCTCGTTCTAAAATTTCAAGTACTAGAATCACGAAGTAGCAAAAAGAGGAGGCCACATTTCATTTGTTCGGCTAACACTAGGAGTCAAAATCGTCCATTTTAGTATTTAGTTAGTGCTATGTATACTCCATATAAGCAGAGGGAAACCAGAGGAGGCATTTAAAAGAAGATACGGTTTCATGAGTTCTGAAGAATGACTACATAGACTGAGAGACTGAAAAGTATGTATGTTAGGGGAGTGGGGAGAGGAAGTGGGCATTCAGGTAAAATGAATAACATATGCAATTCTCCAGCATGAAACTTTATAACCCACTGATCTGTTCGGATCACAACTATTAACATGTATGAGGTCATTAAGGAGCTCTTACGCTATGCCTAGGAATGTGTACTTTATCTCAAAGTCAGAGGGATGCTCAATGATTAGCATGCCATCCAGAGTTACATTTTAGAAGGATCACCCTGGTGTCAATAGAGAAGATGGGCTGAAATGGAGGTAGTGATGCATCAAAAACAGCGAGGTCACTTAAGAAGCTATTGTCACAGTCCACGTAAGAAATGATGAGACCTTCAAATAGGGCAGCAGCAGTGTGCAAAAACTTATGTGGAATCAAAAGAACTTGGTGACTAGATGTGGAAGTGAGAGACAGTGTGGAGTCCCTCAAGCCAGGTCAAATGAGGCCATGCCACATACAGTCAGGATGATGCAAAATGCTCCTACCTTAGCAGTGCTGTTGATATTATCAGGGTCTCCCTCCTCACACTCCAACAGAGTCACATGGGTGAGGTTCTCCACTGGATTCGTAAGAGTCAGGAGGACCTGGCTCTCCTGGGAATTAGGAAATGCATCTCTTAGACATGTGCCACTACTGCCAGTTAGGTCCACCTTCTTAGTTGCTATACCAAATATTTCACAAAATCATCATGCCATTTATTACTCCTGAGCAATGACACCTACACATACCTCTATATCACTGCATTCTCTAAGTGCTCACTGATCCCTATTCTATTATCTATACGTTAGAACTGTGGTCCCCAACCCCCCGGACCGTGGACTGGTACAGGTACAGAGCCCCCTGCCCCTCCCCAATCCATGGAAAAATTGTCTTTTGTGAAACTGGTCCCTGGTGCCAAAAAGGTTGGGGACTGCTGTGTTAGACCATATACTCTCTGGACTTGCTTTCACTGAGGAAATGGGACAGATCCCACTGAAATGGCCAGTTACTAGATCCAGAAATTCTGAGGAATGTACGTTACCTGATTATTTAAAGTTACAACTCTTGTCCTACCCAGGTTGGCACTTAAGGACTAAAAAGGAGGCCCTCATAAATAAAATAAGGGAACCACAGCCTAGCCAGATGGATTAACATAGAAAAAATAGCACACCAAGACTATAAAAACTTTTTAAGACTTCTCGAACCATGATAATCTGCCCTTGTTTGGTACTCTTGAGATTAGCAAAAAATCTTTCAAATGAACAGGGACCATATAAATGCTTTCATGAGCAGTATCAAAGGAAAGAGCTAAAGAGGCTGCTGCAGAATATTCTACAATTCACTAGGGGTGTGTATGTGGGAGGAAGGGGCATAGAGGAAGACTCCCAGGAAGAGAGGGGCTGTGGTAAGGAAGAAACCTAGCTGATTCCTGGTACCCGACACATAAACACACAAGATGGTGGAGAATCTCTAGGCTGGAGAAGAATGAAAGATGTCTGTGGGGCCCAACATATTCTTTCTTTCCCCCAATTATGATTCCACCTTTACATAATGTGCACCCTGTTCCTTCTATATACATTTCAAAGATGCCATTGTCAAGAATGCCAGCGTAGAGAACTTAAAGTCTCAATCCCTTTATTATCTCAAACTTGGCTTTTCAATCCCTTGCTCGCTGCATCCCAGGCCAAATACACACACAGCCACCCACAAACACATGTGCACACACTGGCGATCAATCAATCCTTTCTCTTCCTGTTAATAAGCAAGGTACTAACCTTCATGTAGCGAAGGTTGGGAATTGACATGATTCTCACTTCTGGAATATAATTGCTATGCATGAATAGAAAAATGTATTAATGTTCACCGGAGTTCCTTAAATTAGAACACGTTAGAGAAAAAGAATTTTAAAGAACCATATCATCACCACAGTAAGAATTTAAAACATGAAACCAAATTGGTAAGGAGTTCTTTCTGAAATCTTATGTATACTTCTAGTTTAAGCCTATATATGCATCATGACAGACATCTTCTTTACATATTTATTAGATATACTTTCTGAGATCTCATTTAATTCATTTTTGCAATTTTAGAAGGCAACTGGTTGTAAGATTCAAGACTGATTTAATATTAATAATACATTGTATGGTTGTAAAGATATTACCATGTACTTACCAAACACTTATATGTCACTTACTATGTGCCAGGGAATGTTTTAAGCACTTTACAAATATTAATCCATGTAATTTTCACTGCAACTGCATGAGGTAAGTAGTATTATTATCCCCATTATAAAAATGAAGAAACTGGGCATGGGAGGATTCGCAACTTGCTGGTAAGTGGCAGAGTAAGAATTCAAACCCAGGCAGTCTTGTTCTAGTGTCCTTGCTCTTAACCACTATGTTATGCTGCCTATCTAAATAAGACAACAGAATATTGTACTTAACCATGCTTAGTCTGGACTCAAAAGGGCCAGGTTCAAATCCCAGCTTAGTGTTTATATAACAAGATGCCGCTTTGTAATGACTGGGGCAAGACACTTACCTCTTTGTGCCTTGGTTTTCTCAATTATAAATGGGGATAATAATGGTATCTATCTCTTGAGGTTACTGTGAATAATAAATTAAATAATATGCAAAAAGTGCTTTAAAAAGTGCTTGGGACAAAGCATGCATAAGTTTTAGTTACTGTGCATATATTAACATAAGACAAAATTTATTGCAGAAACACTAAAAGTGAAAAAAAAAGTACATCTTAGAATCAAGGCAATAAGGTATTTTAACTTTTACTAGGTATTTTTCATGCTCAGCAGAATTACCTGAGTAACTTAGTAGAAAGCCAAAGGACCCACTACCAAGAATTTGCATTCAGCAGGTCTGAGGTCTGATCAGGTCTGAGATCTGATGCCAAAGCATCTGTATTAAGACTGCCAGGCAATTCTACCATGATGCTAGAAAAAAACACTTTTTCTCAAAGCAAGCTTAAGAAATTGATGTTAACCACAGCCTGCCATTCAGGGTTTTTGTAATGAATATAATTCTTTTTTTTTCTGAGACAGAGTCTTGCTTTGTTGCCCAGGCTAGAGTGAGTGCCGTGGCGTCAGCCTAGCTCACAGCAACCTCAGACTCCTGGGCTCAAGCAATCCTACTGCCTCAGCCTCCCAAGTAGCTGGGACTACAGGCATGCGCCACCATGCCCAGCTAATTTTTTTTTCTATATATTTTT
>CAUYRB010065972.1:0-10963 GCA_963574695.1 Propithecus perrieri | reverse complement strand
TAGCTCACAGCAACCTCAAACTCCTGGGCTCAAGCAATCCTACTGCCTCAGCCTCCCGAGTAGCTGGGACTACAGGCATGCGCCACCATGCCCGGCTAATTTTTTCTATATATTTTTAGTTGTCCAATTAATTTCTTTTTTCTAATTTTAGTAGAGACAAGGTCTCGCTCTTGCTCAGGCTGGTTTCGAACTCCTGAGCTCAAACAATCCGCCCGCCTCGGCCTCCCAGAGAGCTAGGATCAGCCTCCCAGAGAGCTAGGAAAGATATACTTTTAAAGACCTAAATAAATGAAATATGCTCTATTATTGGATAGGAAGACTTAATATCTGAAAGATATTGGTTTCCCCCAAATTGATCTATAAATAAAGTCAATGCAATTACAATTCATATTCTAAGGTTTTCATGTGGCTTGATGATTAAAAAATTAATATGGAAGACAAAAAGGCCAATAATAGCCAGAACACAACAAAAGATGGAGAGCAAGTTTAGGGTATTTGCCTTGTCAGATATTAGGAGTCATTATAAAGCTATAATAGTAAAAATGTATATTTCTGAAGCAGGGGTAGATCAAAGGACCAATGGATTAGAAGATAGAAGACATGAGAAACAGACTCACCCACGATATAAGACAGAGATGGCACATCTGCTCAGTAGGGAAAGTAGGCGCTATTCAATGAATGAAACTGATAAAAATGGTTGCCATATGGAAAAAGATAAAATAGGCCCTTGCTTCACACTACATCCAAAACCCAACTTCCAATGGATTAAGGATTTAAAAGTCAAAAATAAAACTTTAAAGCTCTTTGTAGAAAACATAGATAAAAATCTTGTAATCAGTGGGGTAGGGAAATACTTTTTAACAAGACACTAAAAGAGGTCTGGTGTAGTGGCTCACGCCTATAATCCTAGCACTCTGGGAGGCCGAGGCAGGAGGATTGCTTGAGGTGAGGAGTTCAAGACCAGCCTGACCAAGAGCTAGACCCTGGCTCTACTAAAAACAGAAAAAATTAGCTGGGCGTGGTGGTGCACACCTCTAAGTCCCAGTTACTCAGGAGGCTGAGGCAGGAGGATCCCTTGAGCTCAGGAGTTTGAGGTTGCTGTGAGCTAGGCTGACACTGTGGCACTCACTCTAGCCAGGGCAACAGAGCAAGACTCTGTCTCAAAACAAAACAAAAAAGACACTAAAAGACTGATAATTTATTTTTTTAATTGACACATTGTACATATTCATGGGGTAAAATTTGATGTTCCAATACATATCTATGTTGTATAATGATCCAGTCAGGGTAGTTAGTGTATACATCACCTCATGCGTTTATCATTTCTTTGTGGTGAGAACATTCAAAAGCCTCTCTTCTAGATATTTTGCAATATACAATATTTTACTGTTAACCATGGTCACCCTACTATGCAATAGAACACCAGAATTTATTCTTCCTATCTAATTGTTACTTTGTACACATTGACGAACTTCTCCACAGCTTCTTCTTTCCCCTCCCTTCCCCAGTCTTTGATTAGCACTGTTTACTCTCTGATTCTATGACGTCAACTTTTTCTTTTAGATTACATGCGAGTGAGACCATGTAATATTTGTCTTTCTGTATCTGGCTTATTTCACTGAATATGATGTCCTCCAGCTTCACTCACATCTTTGCAAATGACAGGATTTCATTCCTTTTCGTGGTTGAATAGTATTCCAGTGTGAATCTGTACCACATCTTCTTTATCCATTCATCTGTTGTTGGACACATAGGTTGATTCACATATCTCAGCTATTGTAAATAGTGCTGCAATAAACATGAGAGTGCAGGTATCTCTTCAACATACTGATTTCATTTCCTTTGATTATATATCCAGTAGTGAGATTGCTGGATCATATAGTAGTTACATTTTTTAATTTTTTGAGAAACCTCCATACTGTTTTCCATAATGGCTCTATTAGTTTACAATCCCACCAACAGTGTATAAGTGTTCTCTTTTCTCCATGTCCTTGCCAAAACTTGCTTTCTTTTGTCTTTTTGATAGTAGCCATTCTAACTGGAGTGGAGTGGTATCTTATTGTGATTTTGATTTGCATTTCCCTGATGATTAGCGATGTTGACCATTTTTCTATATATCTATTGGTCTTTTGTATGCCTTCTTTTGAGAAATGTCTATTAAGATCTTTTGCCCATTTTTAAAGGTTTATTATCATTTATTTTATTTCAAATATTAAAGAGTACAAGTGTTTTTGCTGCATGGATGAATTGTATAATGCTGAAGTCAGGGCTTTTAGTGTGCCCATTGCTTAGAACAGGGTACATCATACTCAATAGGTAAGTTTTTATCCCTCACACTCCCTCCCACCCTCCCCCTTTTTTAGTTTCCAATGTTCTTTATACCACTTTAAGTTGTTTGGGTTTTTTGCTGTTAAGTACTTTATATATCCTGGATATTAATCCTTTCTCAGATATATAGTTTGAAAATATTTTCTCCCATTTTGTAGGTTGTATCTTCACTCTGTTTATTGTTTCCTTTGTGGTTCAAAAGCTTTTTAGTTTGATGTAATCCCATTTGTATATTTTTGCTTTTTTTGTCTGTTTTTTTGAAGTATTATTTTAAAAACTTCTGCCTATCTGGGAGGCCGAGGCGGGCGAATTGTTTGAGCTCAGGAGTTCGAAACCAGCCTGAGCAAGAGCGAGACCCCGTCTCTACTAAAATTAGAAAGAAATTAATTGGACAACTAAAAATATATAGAAAAAATTAGCCTGGCCTGGTGGCGCATGCCTGTAGTCCCAGCTACCGGGAGGCTGAGGCAGGAGGATGGCTTGAGCCCAGGAGTTTGAGGTTGCTGTGAGCTAGGCTGACGCCACGGCACTCACTCTAGCCTGGGCAAAAGAGTGAGACTCTGTCTCAAAAAAAAAAAAAAAAAAAAAACTTTTGCCTAGCTCAATGTCTTGAAGTATTTCCCCTATGTTTTCTTCTAGCAGTTTCATAATTTTCAGTTTTACATTTAAGTCTTTAATCCATTTTGAGTTGATTTTTGTGTATGGTGAGAGGTAGAGGTCTAGTCTCATTCTTCTGTATATGGATATCCAATTTCCCCAGCACCATTAGTTGAGGACACAGTCTTTTCCTCAATGTGTGTTCTTGGTACCTTTGTTAAAAATCAGTTGGCTGTATAAGCACGAATTTATTTCTAGACTCCCTACTCTATTCTGTTTGTCTATGTGTATGTTTTTATGCCAATATCATGCTGTTTTGGTTACTAAAGGTTCATAGCATATTTTAAAATCAGGTAGTGATGCCTCTAACCTTATTCTTTTTGCTCAAGATTGCTTTGACTATTCAGGGTCTTCTGTGGTTCCATATGAATTTTAGGATTTTTTTCTATTTATGTGAAGAATGTCATTTGTATTTTGATAGGGATTGCATTAAAGCTGTAGATCACTTTGGGTAGTATGGCCATTTTAACAATATCAATTCTTCCAATCCATGAACACAGGATATATTTCCATTTATTTGTCTCTCTTTAAATTTCTTTCATCAGTGTTTTATAGTTTCACTCTAGAGATCTTTTGCCTCCTTGGTTAAGTTTATTCCTAGGTATCTTATTTATTTATTTTTTTAGCAGTTGTAAATGGAATTGTTTTCTTGATTTCTCTTTCAGTTAGTTCACTATTAGCATATAGAAATGCTATTGATTTTTATATGCTTATTTTGTATCCTGCAACTTTACTGAATTTATTTATTAGTTCTCACAGTTCTTTGGTGGTATCTTTAGGGTTTTATATATGTAAGATCATGTCATCTGCAAGTAGGGACAATTTGACATACTCCTTTCCAATTTGGATGCCTTTTAGTTCTTTCTCTTGCCCAACTGCTTGGGCTAGCACTCCAGTACTGTGTTGAATAGGAGTGGGGAAAATGGGCATCCTTGTCTTGTTCTCGTTCTTAGAGGAAAGGCTTTCGGCTTTTCCCCATTCAGTATGATGTTAGCTGTGGGTTTTTTATATATGGTCTTTATTATGTTGAGGTATGTTACTTCAATGTCTAGTTTGTTGAGAGTTTTTATCATGAAGAGATATTGAATTTTATCTAATGCTGGATGGATCTCTTTGTATTGAATCCAGGAACTTTTGAACTTCCTGAATCTAGATGTCAATATCTCTCTCAATACTTGGGAAGTTTCAGCTATTATTTTGTTAAATAACTTTTCTGTGCCTTTCTCTGTGTCTTTTCTCTCTCTCATACTCCTATAATGAGAATTTCTGTCACTTAATGAAGTCCCAAAAGTCCTGTATGCTTTCTTCATTTTTTAATTCTTATTTCATTTTTCCCTCTGAGTTATTTCAAAAGACCTCTCTTCCATTTCTGATATTCTTTCTTCTGCATTATGTAGTTTGTTGTTGAAGCTCCCAATTGTATTTTTTATTTCATTCATTAAATTCTTTATCTTCAAAATTTACATTTGGTTCTTTTTTATGATACCTATCTTTTTTACCGAATTCCTCATTCAGATCATGATTTTTTTTTATTTCATTGAATTCTTTGTCTGTGTTCTCTTGTATCTTACTGAGTTTCTTTAAGATCATTATTTTGAATTTTTTCAGGCATTTCATAAACGTCATTTTCTTTGAGGTCTGTTGCTGGAGACTTACTGTGTTTCTTTGGGAGTATCATGTTTCCTTGCTTTTTTTCGTGTTTCTTGTATTCCCACATTGACATTTGCACATCTAGTGGAACAGTTGTTTTTTCTAACTTGATGAAGTAGCTTTCATAGGCAGAGGCTTTTTCCTGTAGATGGTTCCTAGGGTGTTGGTTGGGTATGTTGCATTGCTTTTGCTTCTGGATAGACTTGGTAGTGTGGTCTCCATGCAGTTTCTTTCACTGCAATCCTCGTCACTGATGTCTGCAATTGCCTCAGTGGTCCAGGCTGTGGGAGTTTGTGATGGCAGTGGTGCAGTTTTGCTGGGGCTGAGGTCACTGAGCTGGTTGTCAGGCTGTGTGCCTGTAGGTACAGAGGGCCAACAGATTCTCTAGTGGGCTCTCTGGGGAGGCAGTGGCTGCCGCTGAGCTGGCTGTCAGGCTGGGCCCAGACATGTATGGGTGAAGCTGGCTGGAGAGTTGTGCAACTGTCTCTCTGGGAAGGCAGGACCACAACCAAACCAGATGTCACTCAGGTGCAGCAGGGCCTTGTGGCCCTGTGGTAGTCTGTGGGGAAGGGCAGGGTGGAGCTGCTGACAGATTGGCTGTTGGGCCTGGCACAAGTGTTGTGGGGCTAGGCGGCCCTGAGGTAGTTTGTTGGCAGGGCTGGAGCTACCACCAATCAGGCTGTTGCAGCAAGCACAGGCACTGCCGCCAGATTAGCTTTTGGTCCATGAGCAGATGTGCGTTAGCGTGGCTGGGCTGGGCAAATCTGTAGCAGTCTGTTATGGGGCAAGGCTACCACAGGACCAGCTGTCTGGCTGACCACAGGCACAAGTGGGTTTGGCAGGCCAACCAGCTGTGTGGCTCAGGTGCTCAGGAATGTTGCAGCCAGCGGGTTGTGCAAGTCTGCCTGTTCCCTGGGAGAGAAGGTGCCATGTAGGTTCAGACACCAGGGTCTCCGTTGTTCATTTGGGCCTAGGCTCTGGGCAGCCAGGGGAGTGGAATGACAGTGGGGCCTCAAGGATGCAGTCAGTTGCTACTAGCCCCCAGGGCAAGATGCACTCTAGCAGTGGGTCTGCTTTCAATATGGTGCCATGCCATAGGTCATGGGGGTGGACGGTACTCAAGGTGAGCTCCTACTCTGAGGCAATGCAGCTGTACAAATCCCCAGCTACTCTCCAAACTGGATTTGGGGCCTGTGAAGGTTGGGGGCCTTTCCTGTAGCAAGGATTGCTGGCATTTTTGGTGGCAATAGGGACAACTGGGGATCTCCAGCTTACCTTTTCCCTGTAAGAAGAAGTCTCCCCTGGTTCTGAGCTGATATTGGCATGGGAGACAGCGTGGCAGAGGCAGGATGCCTCATTCCCCCTTAATGGGGCTATCCTGGGCTTCTGCGCTCCACAGGAAGCTCCCCCGGTACTCTCCAGCATACATCCTCAGTCACCCCAGTTGAAATATAGTTGTTTATTTGTTGTTTTGGGCCCTTTTTGTGGGGTAGGGGAGACAAGCACCAGGTAACTCTAGTCAGCCATCTTGTTCTGATAATTTTAACGATATTAAAGCTCATTTAAAAATGCCTTAAAGAAAGTGAAAAAAGACAAGGTACATTCTGGAAAACTGTACTCAAGAGTACACACAACCAAGAAAGAATTAATATCAAGAATACATAAAGAAGTTCTGTACAACCATAAAATAAGCACAAATACCCCAGTAGAAAAAATGGACAAGAGACATTTCACAAAGAGGAGACACACAGGGTCAAGAAATGTATGAAGAGAGTTTAACATCAATGGTGATTGTGGAAATGCAAATCAAGACTGCAATGAGATACCAATTTATACACATTTTACTAGCAAAAAAGTAAAAAAGTCTGGCAATACCTAATGTTGGAGATGATGTGGATCCACCATATGACTTCCAGATTGCTTCTGAAATGAAAATTTCTGCTACCACTTTGAAAAACAGTTTGATATTACCTTCTAAAGTTGAACATTTGAACAGACTGTGCCTTAGCAATTCCATTCTCAGGTATATATCCAATATAAACTGTTACATATATACAACTGGAAATACATACAATAATGTTTATAGTAGTACAGTTCACAGCACAAAATACTTGGAATCAACCCTAATGCCCATCAATGAGAGAGAGCATGAACAAACTGTAGTATAGACACATAATGGATTAGTATAAACCAGTCAAAATGAATGAAGCATAGCAACACATATCAATATGTATGACTTTTAGCAAAATAATGTTAAGTAAAAAAATAAAATAAAATAAATCCCAAATATTACATGCAACATGACACCCATTCTATAATATGTGAAAGTATACTCTTTAAGAATATACTTCCATGCAATACAACTATAAAAATGGAACAAAGGAATCACAAAGAGGAGAAATAGGCTGGTGCTATTTCAGATGGAGGGAAATGAGGGGATAAGAGAGGGTAATGTGTCGATATTATCTTCAAGGTCTTAGTTTTTGTTTTGGGTGGTTGGGTTGAGAATGCTCATTACATTGTTTAAAAACAACTACAGTTAATTAAATAACCAACAAATAAATAAAGGCAGGTTATATCAACCAGAGATAAGAGGACGCTCCTGAAGTCCAGTAACAAAAATAAAATTTAAGAAAGACTACAGCAACCCAATACTAGCAGAACCACGAAAGACCCATGCCTCTCAGGAATAGTTTTAGGTCACCTCATGAAGTAAAGGGCCCTGACCTCCAGAGGTGCTTGCTGATGGCAAAAGAACAGAGAAATGATAGAAGAAGAAACAATTTATAAACACTCACAAGACCACGGTCTTATAATCAGTTTCAAAATGAAAATTTCCAGAGGTACCCATATTTTCCACCTTGCTTACACACACACACATATACACACGCACACATATTTTTCTCTTTCCCTTTCTCCAACTATTTTATGGAAAATGTGTTGGCAGTAATTAACTTGATAATAGTCTTTAAGTTACAGTATATCAAGGTAGCATTATGACAAAACCATAAGATGAATGAACATCATGCAGAGATGGATTTGGTGACTGATGAGACCCTGGATCTCCCCCTTTTGGGAAGAGGATGGTCATAGTTTTGTTTTTACCAGAAAGTGTTGCATTCTATTAGGAATTACCATACTATCATTACTATTTTCATTTGGAAGTTTAAGTATGGAAAGACAAATATGCACAATGTTTAGTAGCATAAAAAGCTGGTGAATCTGGTGAATTACATTCAACACCCACTCTCACTTCCTCCTAGGAAGCCTTCCTGTACTGCAAAACCTAGAAAAATAAAATCTACATTTATGAGAATTTTTTATAGTTATGTTTCTGGATGCAAATTAGGTCCCACCAATTAGATGTACTTTCATGAGATTTAGAAGGCATAAGTGATTTGCAGATCATTTTCCTGCTGACTTGATTGCTGTTGCTGGCAAGCAAAGTCTTGAAGGGTTTTTCTACAGCAGCATTCCAGTGTCCATTAGCTTAGCTGGTGTTGAGAGGCAGTTGTGTTGGTGACGCAGGGTGGACTCAGCCATGGTTGCCCTGGCACCAGCTTTATGGGGTGAAGAAGTAGCTGCAGTAATGGTGGCTTCCAATTCCTCAAGCATAGCCGTGGCCGTGGCTTGAACTCAACAGTTCCAGCGGAAGAATTCCTGATTTTCTGCCTTCCGGATGTGAGCAGAGGTAGCATATCCTCTGACAGACCAGCTCTGCCGTATTATTCTCAGATTCATTTCTGGAGGCCCAGTTCAGAACTCATTCCTCTAAGCCCTGCTAATATTTTTGGAGGTCCCTATTCCCTGTATTAAATACCTGGAGAGGGAAAGTGGTTTTTGTTTCCTACAAGTGAATCCTGACTGATAGAGATGTGCTCTTGAGAAGTAATTTTTCCAAGCAATCTTTATTTGCTTATGGAATAACATAGCATAAAAGAACATAGTTTAATTTTGATTGAATTTCAGGGGATGTTTAAAGGCTTATAAGATGTTAAATTTAAATTTCTCTAATGCCCAGCTTATCTATCAAGCTTTTAATTATACATGCAAACATGTTTTCATAAAATAAATAATTAACCACATGACAAAGAAAAAACCCTGCTCCAAATATTTATGGATTTGTAAATTACTCCTGTCATTTAAACTAAGCCTTTAAAATACAGGCATTTTCACTAAAATAAATTGAATTAAACTTAGTCTAATATCAGCTTATATTTATTGAGGGCTTATTCTGAGCTAAGCAGTGTTCTATCATCCTGCTTTCTTTTTTCCCTCCTTACCACAGATCTTTGGTCCCCAGAAAATAGCCTCATTGTTTCCCGAAGACAAACTAATGTGGGATTATTTTAATGGGTAAAACACACACAGGTGTGTTTGCAGCTTGACGAGGCGCCATCTTCTATGGATTTGGATTCATTTCTAGTCCTTGTTACATTACCATTAGAACTATCAGAAATAATAGAAGAAAGTAAATTCAGTAGTCAATAAACTCCTACCTGTGTGTTGATAGTAGGAAATATATTCCCTCTCCCTACGGACTGTGCCATAATGGGTTCATATAATGCTGATGCAGTTAAGTACTCTAATTTCTAGAAACACATTCCCAGATGACAAATAGTATATGTCTTTTATCTCAAATCTTTCCACTTCTCTCCATCTCCACCACCACCACCCTGTTACAAGCTTCTATCATCTCTCATCTTGATTTCTACTGCAGCCTCTTACTTGATCTCCCTGTTCCACGCTTCCCTTCCAATCTCCTCTTTTCACAGTATCTGGGGTGATCTTCTGTTAATGGTTGAAAACATACCCTACCCCTCTTGAAGCTCCTTAATTCCTTGTTTTTGCACTTAAGACAAAAACCCCAAATCCTTAACACAGCCCTCATGATCCTGGATGGTCAGGCACCTGATAACTCTCTCGCCTCACTCTGTCACTAGTTTGCCACCTCTATTTCTCCATTCTGGACCTGCACTTACATCCTTGATACCGGGTCCTTTCTCGCCACAGCGCCATCTCACTTGCTGTTTCCACTGCTTCGAACACTCTCCCCTTCACCTTCGCATTACTGGCTCCTCATCCTTCAAAGTCTGAACTGTCACTTCCTCAAAAAGGCCTATCTTTTCTCACGGGACTCTGTGCTCTTTCTTAATCACGCATATCACAGATGCATTTATATACTCTTTGAATTTTCTTCTTCTTCTTTTTTTTTTTTTTTTGAGACAGAGTCTCACTCTGTTGCCCGGGCTAGAGTGCTGTGGCATCAGCCTAGCTCACGGCAACCTCAAACTCCTGGGCTCAAGTAATTCTCCTGCCTCCCGAGTAGCTGGGACTACAGGCCACCATGCCTGGCTAATTTTTTCTGTATATTTTTAGTTGTCCAGCTAATTTCTTTCTATTTATTTAGTAGAGGCGAGGGTCTCACTCTTGCTCAGGCTGGTCTCAAACTCCTGAGCTCAAACGATCTGCCCGCCTCGGCCTCCCAGAGTGCTAGGATTACAGGCGTAAGCCACCGCGCCCGGCCTGAATTTTCTTCTTAATTGTCTATTTCTCCCGTTATACTATAAACTCCTGATGGTAAGGATGGAAAACTCTGGTTCCCTTGCACAGCTGTATCAGTAGGGCAGAATAGGGAGGTAATCTTCCATCCTGTGCCTTGGGGAAGCAGGCAGATCTCTGATTCCCCTACCCGGTAGTATTGGCAAGCTGAGCAAGGAGTTGATCTTCTATACACTACCCAGGGGAAGCAAGCTATGCTCTGATTCTCCTGTCAGGGTGGTGTCATCTGGATCCAGTGGAGAGCTGATGTTACAGCAAGTGTTACAGCAAGTGGTCCCGAGGACAAACCGAGCGGCACCTGGAGAGTCAGAGAATCAAAGTTTATTCGCCGGCAGGCTCAGAGGGGCCTCACCACCAAATTCTGAGCACCATCTACCCGATTTTTCCCACTTTTATTAAGTTGTGGTGGTCTGGGGGGTCAGGTGGTTAATGCCCACCGGGTAATAGGTTAGTCGATGTATCAGATAATAGATTTAGTGTTATGCTGCTGCGCCAGGTTATAGATTAGCTGATGGCCCAGGTAATAGGTTAGCATTATGCTGATGCGGGTCTTCCGTGAGGGGTGGGGGTCTCAGGTGGCTGATGTGCCAAGTAACGGATGCGGGTTTTTCTTATCAACCGATCTGTGGTATCTCTCCTTCCCATTTTGTCTCACAAAACACTAAAGGTGAACACTCAGGGATTAAAATTATAAAGGAAACTAATAACTTTAATTGCTTCATCAAGGATATTCTTCAGTAAAACTGGCGTTTTTTTAAGCTGGGAA
>CAUYRB010065969.1:0-21648 GCA_963574695.1 Propithecus perrieri | reverse complement strand
GGCTTGAGCCACCGCACCCGGTCACAAGGTACTATTTTAACAATTATTTGTTAAGCAACTAATACCCGCCAGTACTATTGTTACCAAACCCACTAGGGAATTCTGGCCTAGGCCAGACCATTTCCCAGAAAGCTAATTACTGATACAACAAGCATTGTTAAGGAAGAAAGAGAATTTATTATAGATGACATCACCTGGGAGAACCAAGGGTAGGGGGTTTTAATAAGTTCAGGAAGGTGGCTCCGTGTATTGGGGTAGGTTGTGTTGGGAGCAACACATGCAGGAGGTCTTATTCAGAAGTCAGAGGTTGCTGACGGATAGTGAGTCTTGGCGTTGTCATCCTAGGAAGAGTCTGCCGTTTCCAGGTGACAACTCAAAAGGTAAAAAATGTTAGTTAACAGGAAGACGATAATGTTTTGGCCATTGAGTCCTACGGGCCTGGGAACACAAAACATAAGAAAGTTACAGGGAAAATATATATGGGGGGGGGTGTCATTTTGTGTTTGTTCATAGAGCTGATTATACTGTGTTGAGGGATGCTGTAAAAATAAAGGACACTACTTGGTGCCAGCCCTGAAGGAGTTTAGAATATTATTATAGACACAGTATATAATAATTATCCTGGAATGCATAATCGTTATACAGTAAAAATTACCTAATGTAGGGAGTCATTGTTCTTTGGCAATCACACAGGATCAGGCTCTGGTTATTGTAAGCTAAATCAATTTATTGGAAGGCATTTGACAGCTTACTTATATGTAGAATAACAGATGTCAGAGCAAGGAGCAGGCCAAGCGCTGGTAGTCTAGGTGGGGGCGACTAATGGCTCTGTTCTCTGCAGCATCACACTGGGGGTCCCATCAGCTCTAACATTCTGCCTCTGGGTCACTCCATTGAATAATTAAATTCCGGGAAGAGAGTCTGGTCAGCCTAGTTTGAGTGCATGCTGACCCGTGGGCTAAGGCAGGGCAGGCCATAAAAGTCCCACTAAGACCTCATGCAATGTAGGAAAATCAAGGTGCTATTACCATTAAAAAGGGAAATGAATGATTGGCCAGAAAAAACAAAAATGATCACCCTAAGAAGAAAATCAATGCTATGGTCTGAATGTTTGTGTCTCACCAAAATTCCTATGTTAAAATCCTAAAGCCCAAGGTGATGATATCAGGAAGTGAAGTCTTTGAACAGATGATTACGCCATGAGGGTGGAGCCCTCCTGAGTAGCACAAATATCCTTATAAAAGAAGCCCAGGGGAGCTCATTCACCCTTTCCGCCGAGTAAGGGCACAGTTAGAAGATGCCAAGTAGGAATGAAGGGTGCTTTGTCTAGAGACCAAACTTGTCATTGCCTTGATCTTGGACTTCTCAGCCTCCAGAACTATACGGAAGAAATTTCTTTTCTTTATAAGCTACCTAGTTTATGGTATTTTGTCATAGCAGCCAGAATGGACTAAGACAATCAAGGATTATGATGGGTAGAGGATTTCATTGAAGGCTTCAGGGAAGATACAGACCTTTAAGGATAGAAAAGTTTTCTGCACCTGGGTGCAGAAAACTTTTCCAGAAGTGTAAGAAATTTTGCATAAAAATTAGCATCATACCAATGACTGTAGACTAGTACCAGTGAAAACAGAACGTTAAGTTTTTGCCTCAAGTAGTTTTAGGTTTGTTTTTTTTTATTTGGCTTTCTTTTTTTGATGAGTGGCAATCCACTTGGAACTATGTTTAAACACAGTCCTCGCTGCATACATGGAAAGGGTCTGAAGATATTATGTCTCAAAATTTTTTGTAGCTCTGTGATTTATCACCATTAGTATATTGCTGGAGATATTTGATTTCTCAGCAGACTTCTAAGAAGTAGATATCCTTATGAGGCAATATATAAGAGAAATGAAAGATTAAATTACTGAGAAATTAGGTAAAATGCTAAAATGAAGATACTTGATTTTTTCACATTGTCTGTAATTTATGTCAATTAACTTTATCCTCATTTTATCATTCTTTTGAATCAGCATTATAGTCAAATAAGTTCCTCTTAATATCACATGATATAGCTGCCATATTTTAGAAGTGAACTGGATTGATAAAATATAGCTTTTAAACAATTATCAAGTTTAATATTTTAAAATACATACTTTTATATTCTATGTCATTAGATTACAACATAGAATGACTGGTGTTCGTGACTGTTGATGAAAGAATCAGATTTTGAAGATATTCTTGAAAGATGGTAACATTGCCACTTTAGAATTGGCAAAAAGAAAATTTATTGATAAGTATAGTCTTTTCGTTGATCACCTCTACCAAGGGCCTTCCAAGCATACCAATTACAGGTTTGCTAAATATATCGTCAGGATTGGGGGTACTATACACCTCCTGACAGCGCTTACCATAGTGATTCTTTTTATACTGTCTTTCATATTTTGTAATAGTATTCCTGGAAAATCTCTGTGTGTTTGCCTAGAAAATAAATTCCAACTATTGAGCAAGAAACAAAAAGAAAAGCCACTCAGAATGTTTTACCATTCCCCGAACATGCTAAGATCTTTGATAATTGTCATTTGTTGACATTTATCATACTTCAAACCTTCTCCATTTGGCAAAGTTAGGTATTCAGTAAGAATTTGTTAAGTGAGTATTTAGATAGCAATTATGATAATATTTTAAATTTATCATAATAATATGAATCACTCGTTTTTATTGAGCACTTTCTGTGTGACAGGAATCAATTCTAAGAACTTTCTATGTAGCTTCTCAGTTATTTCTCACAAGAAACAAGTAGCTATAAGTATTAATATTAGTCTTATTTTGCAGATGATAGAACTGAGAGGTGAAGGGTAATCCAAATGGTTACATTGCTAATACAATAATAGACCAAGATACAAACCCAGAGAACCTACAAGAGCTGTCTAAAGCAAGACCACCATGATTAAATCCAGACTGCCTTATACCAGCTGTTTTACTTTGGGCAATAAACTTAACCTTGTTGAGCCTCAGTTTCATCAGTTGTGAAATGAAGCAAGATTAACGTGTACCCAAACTGTGTAGATTGAATTAGTTAATATGTATACAATGCTTAGAACAGTGCATAATAAATGCTCAATAGAGGATAGTTTTTTATTACCTGTTAATTTCCATGGAAGTACAATTTTATAGGCACATTTACAAAAATCAGCAGGTGATTGAATATCTTGATGAAGCAAAAAATAAAAAATAGACACATTAATCTACCCACTCATTAACACAAAGGCATAAAGTATAATACTTAGTACAAACCAAAAACTGTGCTCAGCATTGGTGATATAACAGTAAACAAAACAAACATTGACCCTGCCTTCATGAAGCTTATTTTCTCAATCTTTCTTGATTATGATAGGAGATGAACAAGATATGTTCTCAGCTTGACCCAAAGCTTAGGCGACACAATGGAGGGTATAGCAAATTATGCCTGTTATGAAGCTTGGTGGAGGAAGTGACTTCTCTGAGAGGGCAAGTGAAAGTTAAATCGGAGGCCCAAAAGAGATTTCTTTTCCAGTAAGAGTCCCTCAACCAAAGCACAGAACAAAATATGCCGTGAGGCAATTTCCTGGGTAAATAGAGGCAAGAACACAAAATGATCTATTAATGAAGTTTGGGATTAAGTTAAAAAAGAAAGCTCTTCGAATGCAAAGCTGTAGTCAGACCACGAAAGTCCCTCGATCAGCAATGTCACTTTGATGATGTATCTGAGAGCAATGAGGCTTAAAAGCTTGAATTCTAGCACTTACAGGATGAGACTGCTTTTAATTCTTGCCCAGGGTCCACTTTCTCTTAGAAACAATGTTTCCCTAAGGCTTTCATCAAGGAGGTGAGAGATGTGCTACTCCAGAGTATGAGCTGCCCAGGGAATACTTAATGGGGTTGCACAGAACTCGCCGTGACCTCCACATCTCTGCACTTTGGGGAATCCATTTTCAACTTGGATTCTAAGCTGAAGTTATTCTTTCCATTAAAACAGATTTTTAAAAGCCTCTATCATACCCACAGCATGCAAGAAACAGCTGATCTCCAGAAGAGGCTGTAGATAGAGGATGTTCATTTTGGGGATAGACAAAGAGAAGGTTACAATGTGAAGCATCTGTTCTTCCATTTAGCAAGGCAAACACTATGTTTGTGGACAGTTGCAAGAATTCTGAGACTAGAGGACATGAGAGGAAAGCAGGCAAGAGATAAAAGCCACTGGAGGAAATGATTAATCCCCAGGTCCTCTAGGTACAGAAATCCAGTCCAAAGCAGAATGATTCCATTAGCCACACTACTTAAAAGTTATCATCAGTGGAGGAAAACCAGAGTTGACTACCGCAACATATCGTATATGCCTATGTGTCATAGACTACCTATAATTTCCAATATAGTGTGTCATTTCCAACAAATCCTTTAATCTTCTTCAAAAAGATGCAAGTTTAAAACTCCTGGAACCAGGGGGAATTATTTGTCTATTAGTATGAGGATTTTGATGGTTGGAGTGAGTGGAAAAGGACATCAGTTACATAACTCTTTTATAAAGACTCCTGTTTCTCTCTGCGTGTATTAAGCAAGCTAATGGAGTGCTCACATCAATGCATTACCTTCTGGGCCTCTCCTGTAGATAAGGTATTGTGCATGTTTACGTAAGAAATATGAAGATAAGTAAAACTCAGTTCCTTCTCTCCATGGCATTACTACCTTGTAGGAAGTTAGGAAAAGTTTCACAAAAATCACTATACAAGACTGAATTCATTGACATAGCTTTACTTGGATGTAATATTTATGCTTACATGTTCAGATCACTTAGACATCAACATGGTAGGTTGCTTTCTACTGTACTGAAATAATCTGTCACAGAACAATTAAAACAGTGACATGTTTCACACTCTGCAGAGCTGGGTTTATGAATTTTTGACAATATTACCACCTATTTGACAGATATATTTTTCCATTAGGAACTTGGGGAGCATATCTTCATTTTTTTTCCCTGTTCTGTCTCCTTGATCTCTACTGATGACTAAACATAATAGAAGAAAGAAAATAAGATGAAAAAAAAATAAATTCTTTTCTAAGGAAGAATCGGGAAAAGCATCATGGAAGATTTGGGTTTGTAAGTTGATTAGAAGGAAGAATAATGTTTTGTAACAGATAGAGCTGTGGTGGAAGTGGAAAGTACCCCATAGAAACAAAAGCTCAGAAGTTGGAAAATAAATCATATTTGCAAAACAACTCACAACATCAGCCTGGCTAAGGGGGAAATGTGAGGAAGTGAAAAAGGTATCCATGATTCCATCCATGGTACAAACATTTAACCAACTAAATGCAGCAGGGCGAGGTCAGGTAGCTGCATCGTAGGTGCCTGTTCTATACAACACCCTGCAGCAAGCATCATCGATTTTTAAGTATTCATTGGAGTAAAAGCAAGTAGTTATTTCTTCTAAACAGGACTGTTACTTATTTTTCATTTTGGCCTGTGAGGCCACCTATGAACACATGAAAGAGAAACTCTCCAGAGTCGTTTTCTAATTTAGCCTGAATGAAGAGAAGCACACAGGCGAGTAATTTGAGTTCTCGATTTAAACAAGCGGAGGGATGCATGCTGAATAAAAATTACATTTTTAATGTTGGTCTTGTTTCAATAACCTAAGGAGTTTGTCATCTTAAACAGGTGGTGTTTATTTGATTCTAGGCTGATCACCCTTCTGACAGGTACGGGGAGGGGACTGGGCTTCATACAGAAAGCTGGTGGCTCCAGGGCTGACCTAGAACACGGGAAACAAAGAGGGGAGAGAACCATCTCGCCCTTAAAATGCCTCTTGCCCATTCCTATTATTTAACTATGTCCTGATCGTGAAAAGTTATCCTCAGACACAAAAATTTGGAATTAGACATGAATAATAACAGTATAACCTAATAGAAATTTGGGGAATCAGGAAACCTGGGTCCTGATCTCTGAGATGAGCTTCCCATGGGAGTTTGAGTAATCTTCTGATCATTCTAGTTTTCTGTTTCTTTCTAAATAAAAAATATGCACAGGGCGATGATTTTCACGAGCCATTTCATTTATATTTCACATTCATTCTTCGAAGTAAGCCTTGTTATTCTCATTTTAAGGATAGGGACACCAGTGTTCAGAAAACTCATTCTGCCAGTCAGTGAATGATCCAACTTTCTACTGGTTTTTGTGGTCTGGATGGAGTGCATTGGGCAGCACGAAATGACTCCATGTGTCTAATTTAGATGCGTATTCAAATTAACCTTGTATTTCAATGCCAGAGTGTCAGCATTTAAAGATAATAGCTATTTTATATAAAAGAGATATCAAAATACTTTCACCTTTCACCTTTTGTTACTTCTGAGCGAAAATAGCAGAGGTAGCAGTTCACTGAAAATGAATCAGAAGGATAGATTACTAAGAATCTAATCTCTTAATTCAAATTAAAATATGTATCAACATATCATTGTGAATATTTCACTTACTAATTCCACATTCTCAATTCCCACAACAATGATAAGATAGTTCTGGCTTCATCTCATTATGACGTTAAATGGACAGGATATAACTGCGTAACTTCCTGCCCAGTGTAGATGAAATTAGTAAAAATGAGCAACAATAACTTAAATGCTTCTTGCAGATTTTAGGGGAAGAGCTGTTTGAATTAGAGCAGCCAGTTTGACACACATTTCGATCTCTAAATTTATTCTTCTGGTCCCACTTCAATGATCTGTAATAGTTACAAATCAGACAAAATTTCAGAGGCTTCTTGAAGTGACCTATTCCAAGAAAAATAGATAATTTATTCAGGGATTTTTCTTCTGCTGCTTAAGAAATCTGTGGAGATTTTTATGGTTTTCTCCATTCAGCCTGTCATTTTCTGGTTAGTTAATCATGAATACTTAGTTAGTTCTGGCTTGTTGATTAATTAACAGGAAAAATGAAAGCCATTAACTTTTTTTAAACCCTAGGGATGAATTTTTCGCAAGCTCAAAGTGTTCTTCAAATTGTAGTCTTATTCTTGTATCCTATGATCATCTAACACTGAAGGCTTAAATGCCCAGCTATATACAATGGCTCAGTAACTAAGGAATGGTATATGTGATATGGTATATATCTGAGCATATTTCCTATTCATCTCAGTAAACTGACAGTCATGACAGCTGCATTGGAAATGTCTTCCCCCTGGGGACATGAACCTAGCTCCTAATAATTGATTTCCATCAGTTCCACACACCACCGTCATCCGTTCCTTACATACTTATTGAGCACTCTATGTTCCAGGTACTGTTTTAGCCTCATGGAATCCATCAGGGCACAAAGAAGGAAGCATTCCCTACTTTTATTAAAGTGGCTGAGAAAAAGACCTTTAACATATATGATAAATAAGTAAATCATATGCATTAGAAGGTGCATTAGAAGGTGTTAAGTCCAATGGAAAATGAAGAAAATGTGGAGCAGGGTAAGGAGTACTGAGTGAGATTAGAGGAGGCTGCAATGCACAGTGTTCTTAGAAAAGAGGATATGGAATATAGTTGACCACTTATGAATTATAGAAAAAACAGAATTACCAATCTTTTGCATCTTGAGTTGAAGTGGCACAAGCAAAAGTTAGAAAAGCAATGTCTTTAAAGGGTTGATCCTTTAAGAACAAGGATGCAGCTTTAAGTAATTAGAGATCTGCTTAGCAAAAGATAGATGTTATGAATGCACGAATTTCCAGAATTCATACAATGCCTATAGGACAGTCGCCTCATCACTTGGTTTTGAAAACTGAAGCTAAAATATAATTTAAAAAAATATTTTAAATTTATTTCTATGTCAAAAGCAGAATTTAAAGAATACATAAATTCTCCAACAAAAATAGATATAAAGGCAACAGAATATGTATCCATCGGAAGGCATCGTACCAAACCACAACTGGAGACAGTTACTTTCTAGGTCTTAATCCTCGACTTACCCACCACCACCTCTAGAACTCGTCTGATTTAAAACATAAACAATAATTTTAAGACTAGAGGGTGACGAAACACCCAGATAAGTTCGGTGTCTACCCTGTTTCTCACAAATAAAGAAAGATCATGAAGAAATGTGCTATTAATACAGTTTATTGTCCAAACAAAGGAATCCAAAACTGTTTAACTTGGGTCCAATTTAGTAGTTAACACCCACGCAGATGTAATTCTTATATTCAACAGACCTCTAAAATCCTAGCTTATAAATAAGAATAATGAGCAAAAACATATTTTAACACCTCAGCTAAAATTTCAGATAAAATATAGATCTTTTGCAATATGAGTGGCATCTCTTTATTTAAAATTCCAAGCACTTACTATCTATAGCATAGCCTGAAACTATTATTATAAATAAATACATATATATAATTATTTAAATACTATTTCATTTAATGAGTTTTTACTCCTTCTTTTGAAATATTGAATTCTGGAACTGACATGGCTATTTTCTTTAAATAAAATATACGGATCTCAGATAAAATATTCACAGTTCAGCTAACCGCCAGCGAGTAGATGATGCCACCTATACATAAGATATAGAGTTCCCATGGGAACTATGAGGAACAATAGTTTTGGGAGTCTTTTATACAACCCAGCATGGACATTCCTTGCTATTTAGCCAAATGAGTTGAGAATTTATGTCCTTACAAAAACCTACACGGGAATGTTTATGGCAGCTTTATTTATAATTGCCAAAACTTGGAAGTAACCAAGATGTCCTTCAATAGGTCAATGGATACAAAACAAACCATGGTACATCCATACAATGGAATATTATCCAGCAATAAAATGAAATAAGCCTCCAAGCCACAAAAAGACCTGGAGGGATCCTTAAACAAATGTTGCTAAGTGAGGGAAGGCAATTGTAAAAGGCTACGTATTGTATAATTCTAACTAAATGATATCCTGGAAAGGGCAAAACTATGGAGACAGTGAAAAGATCAGCGATCAGCAGTTGTTGGGGGAAAGGATGATTAGGGAGCACAGGAGATTTTTAGGGCAGTAAAACTATTCTACATTTTACAGTCTAGACACATTCTAGTCCACATTCTAGTGTCTACATTCTGTATGATGCAACAATAACGGATACATGACATCCTACATTTGTCCAGACTTGTGGAATGTACAATCATTCCTTGGTATCTGCAAGGAATTGGTTCCAGGACCCCCATGGATTCCAAAATCTATGCATATTCAAGTTCCATAGTCAGCCCTGCAAAACAGGGGATACAAAAAGTCGGCCCTCCCTATCCAATATGAATACTTTATTTTCAATCCCCTTTTGGTTGCAGATATGGAACTCCCAGACACAGAGGGCTGAGTGTATTTGTTGGGAAAAAATCCTCCTCTAAGCTGGACCTGCATAGGTCAAACCTGTGTTGTTCACGGGTCAACTGTACGACACAGAGTGAACCCTAGTGTAAACTGTGGACTTTAGTTAATAATAATGCATCAATAGTCATTCATCAATTGTCCATAAGTACCATAATAATGGAAAATGTTAACAGTAGGAGAACGGGAGAGGAAATACGTCTACGGAACTCTATACTCTCTGCTTAATTTTTCTGTAAACCTAAAATTACTCCAAAAAAAATTAAAAATACCTGTTAATCCAGTAACCAAGAATGGCCTAAAATGATAAAACAACTAAATATAATGTGTTATTCTGATAGGATCCTGGAATAGAAAAAGGACATTAAGGAAAAACAGAAAAAAATGAATAAAGTATGGACTTTACTTAATAATATCAATATTGGATCATTAATTGTGAGAAATGTATAACACTAAATGTGAGATGCAGTGGATATTGGGATATGGAAACTTTCTGTATTATCTTTACAATTTTTCTATAAGTAAACAATTTATTGATGGAAAATTGATTTATTGACCACATACTTTAAGCCAGGAGTAATGCTAGTGACTTAAAAAAGCACATACAAGATTTCACGTATTAATATAAAGTTGTTGAAGACATATATTCCAATGAAAATATATTATTAAAAAATTTACTCTGAATTAGAAAGCAATGTAGTATATGGTTCAAATAATCCATATGTAGAATGTATATGTCATCAGGGCAAAATGAAAATGTTTTGATTTTTAATCTAACTATATTATTTGGTAAGTATAAACACATCATTTAATTATTATGCACACATCTCTTGATTTCATTTGTATTAAAGTTTACATAAGTAGCTAGTTGTTCATATGATCTGTTTTGATAGCATTATATATTATTGAAATGTCACCTTTCTCCTGCAGTTAGAGGCGTGCATTGCCTGCAAACACAAGTAACAACTGATATTCCCAGAAATGTCACAGTTTAGCAACTAGTTTCATCTGAATATACAGTACATATTCCTATAACTCATGCTGGGTTCCGTATCCTTCAAGTTATTAAAAACAGTTCCCCCAAAATATTGACTTGTCTCTGTTTTGCCTTCTGTAATAAAATATTTGAGAATAGTTTTACTTGGCTCAATTAATATGGCATCTGTTCTCTTCACCCCATAACTCATTTGTCATGCAAAAGAGAAATCTTGCTCCTGCAGTAGTATTGATCCACATGGCCCCTTTGGTTAGAAGTAAAGCCTCTTTAATTACTTTGGCTGACTTTCATCTTTTACAAAGTCTTAGGCACGTTAGCTATCATGTTGTAGTGTTCTCATTTGTCTTAAATTTAGATGCACCTTGGTCGCTAGAGATTGATTGACTGTCTGTATTCTTGAGACACCAGGGCCTACCCCAGTCTATACTAACCCTGCTTAGCTTAGAAACCTGAAAGAGCTATCTCTCAGCTCCTCCTGGGGTTTGATAACCTCTTCTCTTTCCTTCGCCAGAGGTGTTTTGACCTTTAATTAAAAGGAAAATTTGTTGTCTTCCTTTCAGAAGACAGCAAATAATGAACTCATTAAAATGAGGTTAGTGTTCAGGCCTTAGAGCAATAAGAGTTGAAGTCTCATTAGCAGCTAACAATACAGAACACAGCACATAAATAAACCTAATATGGCACAGCAAAATGCCTCGGTGCATTAAATTTGAGCAGAATCAAATGTTTACCGTCAATGATGTCTGGGGCATGAAGTTTTAATGCACTTAATAAAGAAAAGCAAATTGCTTCCTATTAGCCATGAAATGGTACCACAGAAATTGCCCCAAAAAGTGTATTATGTAAATGTGAGATATGTTAGTAATTAACAAGGATATTGTAGAAAAAATATCTGTCTTGCTTGATATATGCAGCAATTAGGAAGAATAAAGACAACTCAAATTTCTAAATGTAATTCTAGATATTAATGTAAAATAATGTGGAATTAAAGATTTTTTAAGAGACTTCGTATATTGTTCATGGCCCAATATCAAACTAAATAATCAGTTAATGAAATGTCCTTGTAGTTGATGAAATTTTTTTAGGAAAGAGATTCCTTAAGAACTTATTTAACAGAGCTACTAGACTTCATTTACAAAAGTACACAGAATTTTGTTGTCACAAATTTTAATACTTTGTAAATTTTTTATAATACTAGAGGAGCTATAGTTAGTAAAGTAATAATTAGGAGTTTTATTTCAACAGTTCAGTGAATGGAATAAAAGTATACATTTAAAAATGTCTAATATCTATATCACGATACTTACCTTAAAAGATTGGTAATAATATGCTTATCATTCTTCATTGTTTTAGGTTCCTTAAATAAGGGCAGACGTTGGTGTCCATACAATATTTCCTGCACAATTAACTTGTATCTAATATATTTCTTAAATAAAAAATCATTAGGACAGTATTTTTACTTGATTACTCATTATATCATCTTTTCTCCAAAATATTAATATTTAAACAAGCCTGCTTTTATTCCACCCTACTTGAGCTCTCATGAAAACATAGAAATAAAATATTTGGGGGGCCAAAAATTTAATAGATCAGGAACTCCTGCTTTATGTAGATGAAGTCAACTCACTAAATGGCACACTGGAGATTTTGAAGAGATACTTCACTCCTGGAGAATAGAGTAGCTGGTAATTTCCAAATGATGTTCATCTGGTATCCAAAATCTGTGAACATATCCAGAAGTCATCACATAGCCATTCACCGCTGTATCCTTAGGACCTAGAAGAGTGCCTAAAACAGGAGTTCAATGGATATTGTTTGAATGAATGAGTGAATTCATGAATAAGTAAACAATGGCACAAGGAGGGAAGAGAGCCCCAAGAGAGTAACCCCTATATTCCTGTCTTCCTGGAGACTTGGACCGGAGTAGAAAGGTGGCAATGCAACACTTAAGTGAGAGATGGAAAGACAAGAGGATAAATTGCTCTGAAACACCAAGGGGTTTTTTGACTGGGCAGGTTTTTGTCCAGATTGAGTGCGATTTCGGCAGTAGGATCCCTACACCCCAAACCTTAGGGGGTACAAAAGACCCCACATTCATTCAGTATTATCGTCAGAGGCATTCATTCATTGATTCCTCATTAATTAACTCATCCATTCCACAATCAGAGCTAAACTGTTTAATGTGAAATTACTTGGAAGATTTACATGTGAGTATAAGTTTTTGCAGATTTACAAATTATATCCATTTCCTCATTGAGTAGAAGTAAAAGTTTATCAAAAAAGAGGGAATGGGGATTGCTTCTAAAGAGAAAGATGAGTAAGAAGAGAGGCAGAAATCATCAAAGGCAAACTTCAAAAGCTTCATATTTTCATGCTGGGTCAACCCCATTCATCTTCATTTGTACGTTGACAAAGTTCATGGAATCCTGACTCCATTTCATCCTGGGTGGCCACAAAAACTCACTGTAGTGAAGCCCGAGGTCATTAGGGTCGGACTGAGTGTTAAGGCAAGCATGGTCAATTTTGGCTTTCTCATTGCGTTATCTGGGGCGACTATTTAATCTTTCCATTAAGCAATTTTTTCTACCTGGAAAATAATAATATAAGCAACCTCCTCTGATTCCCAGAGCAGCATCTAGTTAAGATAAATAAGATAGTTTGTTTTTTTTTTTTTGAGACAAAGTGTCACTCTTTTGCCCGGGCTAGAGTGAGTGCCGTGGCATCAGCCTAGCTCACAGCAACCTCACACTCCTGGGCTCAAGCGATCCTTCTGCCTCAGCCTCCCGAGCAGCTGGGACTACAGGCATGCGCCACCATGCCCAGCTAATTTTTTCTATATATATTTTTTAGCTGTCCAGATAATTTCTTTCTAATTTTAGTAGAGATGAGGTCTCGCTCTTGCTGGTCTCGAACTCCTGACCTTGAGCGATCCACCCGCCTCGGCCTCCCAGAGTGCTAGGATTACAGGAGTGAGCCACTGCGCCCGGCCTCTTATTTACGTTTTGTATGAAAAGTTTTACCTTCTAAAAACTGTAGTGTTTCATGTGTACAATACTTTCCTTCAATTATTTTTAACAAATTATTATCCTGTCAAATATTTAAAATCACCTTTCTTCTGATTGATTTGTATATTTACTCATTAATTCAACAAACAATTATTGAGTACAAAATATGCCTTGGTACTTTGCTGAGTCCTGGGAATATTTATTGTTTTATTTTTATTTTTTATTTTCCCCTTCCCTGTTATCTCAGTGTCCTGGGAATATAACAGTAAATACTACTCTTATTCCTAGTTTATGGATAAAGAAATTAAGGAACAGAGAGTTAAGTAATTGTTTAAGGTCATAATGTAAGTGATAAGAGCTAGGATTTGAACTTAGGCAGACTGGTTCCAAAGTGTGTTCATAACATCTAAACCAAACAATTTTGATCACACCTTTCTGTGTTGCAAATAGCCCTGTGGTCCTGTCCTAGTAGGGTGTCACAGAGCACAGATAGGCAGGCAGAAAAATTATACTGTAAAGTGATCAGCTCTGTGGTAGAGGTGTACACCAAGCACGGAGGTAGTCAGAGGATATTCTTTGTCATTACCCAAGTCCTTAAAATTGTAAGAGGTTTTGATGTAAATACCTGTATTTATTTATTTGAATAGATGCTTCCCGAAAGAGCATATACAAACGGTCAATGAGCACATCAAAACATATTCATTGTCATTAGATACCATCAAAGGCAAATTAAAACCACAATAAGATACTATGTACTAGATATACACTGGCATTGGCATCAGTCTGTTTTGGGTTTGACTGCTTTGCCCACTATTTCAGAGGCTGATCATGCTGACAATACTAGATACTGCACACACTGGAGCCCACGCTTTATTAGTTCTCTACGATATTTTATTACGTTTAGTGTGGTTCCAACTACCCACCCCAATACCACTGGATGATTCTATAAATCAACTCTATTTGATGATTTAAAATGCTCAAATTGGTTATATCTTCGTAATTCTTTTTCTTCAAAGAAACAATCTACTACATTCTTTAAATTCGTTTTTTTCTGTGGGGAAGAACAGAAACATCCTCTGTACCTCAATTTCTTCTTCCACTTTAATTGGCTGAGCAACAGAAAACTACAGCCCAATAAGAAGAGAATAGCAAATGACTAGCACCAACTGTTCTAGTATACTCTGTAAAAATGTAATTCACTTAAAAATTAGAAATCAGAACAGAACTTTAAAATACCTGTACTCTTTGTTCAGCACCCACAGTTCTTCCGGGAGAGTGGTTTCCAAGTTGCTTATTCTCTTGAGATTCACACATCTCTCCTTTAAGTCTTTCAACCTTAAATACAAAAGTAAGCATCTTGTAGACTTCTCCATTTTTCTTTAGATACATTATTGCTTTCATTTAAAAAAAATTTTTTTTTTAGAGAAAGTGTCTCGCTCTGTTACCCAGGATGGACTGCAGTGGTGCAATCACAGCTCACAGCAACCTCAAACTCCTGGGCTCAAGCAATCCTTTAGCCTCTCGAGCAGCTAATGCTACAGGCACACACTACCATGGCCAGCTATTTTATTTTTTTGGCAGAGATGGGGGGTCTCACTATGTTGCCCAGGCTGCTCTTTGAACTCCTGTCTTCAAGTGATCCTCCCACCTCGGCCTCCCAAAGTGCTGGGATTACAGCTGTGAGCCACCAGATCTGGACTGTTTTTTAAATATACAAGCGAATACGTGAATACATTCTCCTTGTAAAACTTCAATGACACATAGGTATATAGAGTAAAAAGTGATATTTTCCTTTTCACAATCCTTCTTCCTTTTCTAGAAATAACACTGCTTGTGATGTACCCTACCTAAACTTTTTCACACATACACACATACACACATGAAATAAAACATATAAAGGTATTTGATATATAAATTTACAAAGACTAAGACAATTTCAACAATTTTATTTTTTCATTCTTTTTTATGATTGCATTTTTGCTGCAGTAAAATATAATAACACAAAATTTAAATGTACAGTTCAGTGGCATTAAGCACAATTCAGCATATTATACTACCTTCACCACCACCCATATCTAGAACTCTTTTCATCTTGCACTGAAACTCTATACCTATTAAACAATAACTCCCATTACTTCCTCCCCCTGGCCCCTGGCAACCACCATTCAACTTTCTGTCTCATGATTTTGACTATTCTAGGTACTTCACATAAGTGGAATCATATACTATTAGTCCTTTTTTGACTGGCTTATTTCATTTAGAATAATGGTTTCAAGATTTATCCACGTTGTAACGTGTAAAAATTTCCATCCTTTTTAAGGCTGAATAATATTCCACAGTATGTATATACCACATTTTGTTTATCCATTCATCTGTCAATGGACATTTGAGTTGCTTTTGGCTATTATGCTCGACTCCTGACCTTGAGCAATCCTCCCACCTCGGCCTCCCAGAGTGCTAGGATTACAGGTGTGAGCTACCACGCCCGGCCGCTTTTGGCTATTATGAATAATGCTGCTATGCACATGGGTGTACAAACATATGTTTGAGTCCCTGCTTTCAATTCTTTGGGGTATATTCCCAGAAGTGGAATTGTCAGACCATAGGGTAATTCTATATTTAATTTTTTGAGGAACTGCTATACTGCCTTCCACAGTGGCTGCACTATCTTACATTCCCACCAGCAATGCACAAGGGTTCCAATACTTCCACATCCTCATTAACATTTGTTTTGACAGTAGTCATCCTAATGGGTATATATTCATCATGGCAAAAAAATTTCTTGTGCACCTAGTATTATGCCAGGCATTTTATTAGACACTAGAGATATGACTGTTCAATGAATATAAACTAAAATTGAAGAGACATATAATATACCCAAAACTTTGAAGTATATATTTAAAAAATCAGTAAATTGCTAAGAAGAAATGATTAAAAAATAGAACACAACTAAGGGTTTAGTATTAATAATCTCAAACTTATACAATATAATAGAGTAATATTTTCTATTTGGTAAATGTGTTAACTGTAAACTATTACTTAAATCCTTATTAAAAATAAAAGATTCTAGACTTATGCAATAGTAATGCTACTATTTGGTATAGGCAGTTAAACTGGATAAAATAAATACTGATAGAATGCATCTAGGTCAAAGTATAGCATCTACCTGAGATGTTATAGCTGCCAATTCTCACTAATGACCAACCTGGGTGATGAATATCTATGCTGCTCAAGCTGCTGAGTGTTATTGTATACACATTTAAATAAATTCTAAGAACAAACTAAATTAAACTTACCATTTCGCCAAGTACCTTTTTTTCTGAGTCAAGTGATCGAACCCGATTTCTTAAAGCCAGAATTTCCTCATCCAGTCTCTGATTATGTTCCTTTGCTTTCTGTAGGTCAATTGCATCTAAAACAGAGAAGAACACAGTTGACTCAACTAGACCAAAGTTTTAGTTTTGGGGGCACTAACTCTAAAAACTAAGGAAGTGTGATTCCCCATCCTTCTTGTCAGTCCTTCCATGTCTCTGCATATGTGGCTCTCCGCATAGGATAGCCATTAGACTCTCAAGTCCAGTCCTAGAATATTCTACCACCCTAATGAAACGGAACAGAAAGTTCTATATTTCTCATACCAGAACAATGAGTTGGGCCTTTGAATGTAGAGTTTCCAGCAATAGAGGTTCTTCTAGGAAGTGGAATTTTCAAACAGTTAAGCCTATCTTCTAAAAGTGAAATGACCAAGACAATCATATTCCTAGCTTCCTTTCTATCCTGTCTCTCTTACACGCCTCCTGTTCCATTACTCTATGTGTTTGTTCTTAGAACAATTCCATGCTGTTGCTTTACTGTAAGTCTTGAAATTGGAAAGTGTAACACCTCAACTTTTATTGATCACAAATGGAATATAGGCATGTTGTTAATCAAACTATACAGTTTTGTTCAAAGTGGATATTCTCATCCAACCTTCACCCAATACCTTTCCCAAAATAATATTGTTAATATCTGGTAAATATTCTTCAAAACATTTTATATACATATACTAATGTACAGACAAAAGTTGTGTTAAAAATATTTAACAACTGATACAATATGGACCCTCACCTATAAGATATGCAGCTCTGGAACAGAGTTCTAGAGAACATCTTGCTGTGCCAAATATCCCTTTAGTACCTGGGAAGACAAGGGGCTAGAAGGAGCTGGGACAGTTGGGGCAGCTTGTTCAAAATTATTCCAGCATCTTCACAACTTTACTACCATACTGGTATATACCAGTGCATAGCAGTCCTGTGGGTAAATACACATACCCCCTTACAAATATAAAAACCCAAACGACATTCTACCACATATATTACTCTGCAACTTGCCTTGTTCACTTATAATAAATCATAGACATCTATTCATATCAGTGCACACAGCTCCATGTCATTCTTAATAGCTGCAAGGTATCCATTGTACAGTTACTTATTTAACCAATTCATTATTGGTAAGCACATCCTACTTAATTTCACTACCCAAAAAGTTATTTCTTTTTGTTTTAAGCTGCAGTATAGTGGCCTTGAACTCTTCAGCTCAAGCAATCCTCCTGCTTTAGTCTCCCAAGTAGCTGGGACTACAGGCGTGTGCCACTGTACTCAGCTAATTTTTAATTTTTTTTTTTGTAGAGATGGGGTCTCACTATGTTGCCCAGGATGATCTTGAACTTCTGGCCTCAAGCGATCCTCCTGCCTCAGCCTCCCAAAGTGGGATTACAGGCATGAGTCACTGTGCCTGGTCCTATTTACTCTTTGTACTTTTACAAGTTCTTCTATGTTCATTAGGGATATTGTAATATTTTTGTCTAGTGTTGGTATTAGGATAATGCTGACCACACAAAAAGTTGAGAAGTATTCCCTCTTATTCAATTTTCTGTAAGAGTCTTTGTAAATTCAGTATTATTTATTCTTTAAACATTTGTTAGAATTCACTAGTGAAGCCGTCTGAGCCTGGAGTTTTCTTTATGGGACAATTTTTAACTACAAATTCAATTTCTTTAGTAGATTTAGGGCTATTCTTCTTGAGTGAGGTTTAGTAGTTTGTGTCTGGCAAGGAATGTGTCCAGGTCATCAAATTTATTGGCATAAAGTCATTCATAATATGCCCTTGTTATCTTTTTAGTGTGTAGAAATGTTCTGTTATTTCTTTTTTTTTTTTTTTGAGACAGTCTTGCTCTATTGCCCAGGCTAGAGAGCTGTGGCGTCAGCCTAGCTCACAGAAACTTCAAACTCCTGGGCTCAAGTGATCCTTCTGTCTCAGCCTCCCAAGTAGCTGGGACTACAGGCATGTGCCACCATGCCCGGCTAATTTTATATATATATATTTTTAGTTGTCCAGATCATTTCTTTCTATTTTTTAGTAGAAATGGGGTCTTGCTCTTGCTTAGGCTGGTCTCAAACTCCTGACCTTGAGCGATCCACCTGCCTCGGCCTCCCAGAGTGCTAGGATTACAGGCGTGAGCCACTGCGCCCGGCCTCTGTTATTTCTTAAGTTGGTAATTTGTGTCTTCTCTCCTTTTTTCATGATCAATTTAGTTAGTTTATTGCTCCTGCTGAAGAACCAGTTTTTGGTTCCACAGATTTACTCTGTTCTGGTTCTGTTTTCAGTTTTAGTGATTTTTAACTTTTATTTTAATATCTCCTTCCTTCTGTTTGCCTTAGACTTAATTTGCTCTTCTTATTTTGTTCTCATGATTCTTATTATAGATATTTTCACCTCCTCCTCATCCTTGTTGTCCTTCTCCTCCTTCTGATCCTGCTTACCTTATCTGGGTTTTTAAGGTGTAAACTTAACTTATTTTGAGTCCTTTCTTTATTTCTAGTATAAATATTAAATACTATAAAATTCCCTCTCGGCACTGATTTAGCTGCATCACATAAACATTGATATTATTGTGTTTTCTTTTCCTTCGATTCAAAATATTTTCTAATATCCTTTGTAATTTTTTTCTGTGAAGGCATGTACTTTTTAGAAGTATCTTGTTTAATTTCTAAATATTTGAGGATTTTCTAAATATACTTCTGTTACTGATTTTTAGTTTAATTCCATTATGATCAGAGAACATAATTGGTATGATTTCAGTTCTTCCATAGAGATTTATTTCATGGCCCAGGATGGTCTCTCTTGGTGAATGTTCCATGGGAATATGAAAAGAACGTGTATTCTGGTGAATTTTCTATAAATATCAATTAGATCTCATTGATTGGTAGTGTTTTTAGGTCCTCTACATCCTTACTGATTTTTTCTTTTCACTTGCTCTATCAAGTAAAAAGAAAAAGAAAGTTCTTTCTAAGAAAGAAAATTCATTTTATAATTGTAGCCTGGCTAGCTCAGTCTGTAGAGCACAAGACCCTTAATCTCAGGGTTGTGGGTTTGTGCCCCACATTGGGCGCCAAATTTTTTTAAAAAAACTTATTAAAAAATAAAGAAAAATATAACTGTATTCATACATTTTTGAAAAGAAGAGTATCTCTAGTTCTAGATTATTTAAAACTGATAAATATATTTTTATTTTTGCAGTTACGATTAATACATTCAAAGTTCATTATACTATCGATAGCTGGTAGTATTTTTATACAGTCAAGCAAGGGGCAGATTAACTAACTCACCTCTGAGTCCAAGGCTGTTGGCTTCCCAGTGAACAAATATGTGTGAAATACTGTTTGTTTTTTTTTTTTTTTTTTTTTTGAGACAGAGTCTTGCTCTGTTGCCCAGGCTAGAGAGCTGTGGTGTCAGCCTAGCTCACAGCAACTTCAAACTCCTGGGCTCAAGTGATCCTTCTGCCTCAGCCTCCCAAGTAGCTGGGACTACAGGCATGTGCCACCATGCCCGGCTAATTTTTTCTATATATTTTTAGTTGTCCAGCTAATTTCTTTCTGTTTTTAGTAGAGACGGGGGTCTTGCTCTTGCTGAGGCTGGTCTCAAACTCCAGACCCCGAGTGATCCTCCCGCCTCGGCCTCCCAGAGTGCTAGGATTACAGGCGTGAGCCACTGCGCCCGGCCTGAAGTACTGTTAAATGCATTATAAGGTATATCGGTCTCAGCGGTCCCAGTAAAATATATATTGTTTGTGTTGATCACAGGTTTTGAAGTCAGACATACAAGGATTCAAATGTCAGCTCTTACACTTACTGTGGCTATTGCATAACTCACTTAGCTTTGCTGTGACTCAGTTTCCATATCCATGAAATGGGGATAATAATACTGACTACATGGAATTGTGAGGATTAGATGAGATCAGGCATGTTCAGGGTGGTATGGAAGTAGACTATTGTGAGGATTAGAGATAATACATGTCAAGTGCCTGGAAGAATACCTGTCACTTTGTAAGCAATAAATGGTACTAGTAGTATTAATACTAATAGTATAATTAGTAGCACTAGCAATAATAGTAGTAGTAATTATTAATTATTAAATAATATATTTTAAAATATTATTTAATACACATTATTATTTTTAATGTATTATTATTATTAAATAATTATTATATATACTAGAATAACTTACCATTTTCTTTTAGCTTTATTAAATTTTCTTTCAATTTCTCAATTTCTAGTTGAGCCTTCTCAAGTGCAGAATCTAAAAAAGAAAATGACTCTGTTTAGAACACTTCCTTCCATCTGGGTGACTGTCCTTTGAGTTTCTGCATCAGTGTCAGCTCCTCCAGGAAGTTTTTCTAGACTTCCCTCTTAGTGTTCCTACTCCATCCTATTCCTAATCATCTGATCTTATAATTGTCTTTCCCTGTTTCCTCTATCAGATTCCATGATGAAGAGTTTGGATCATTATAAAGAATAGGAACAGCTAGAAGTTTTTAAGCATGGCACTACAAGTTTAGTAAAAAGAAATTACACTCATAAAAAATTAAAAATAATTCCTGCAATCAATATTTAGAATTTTTCTGATATCTGCTAGAAATATCAAAATTATAAAAGTTCAGGAAATAGCTTTTGGTACTATCCAAGAAATGTATGAAGACAGCAGAATGATATTTAGAAAGACATGGAACACTGGAGTTGACTGGATTTGCGTTCTCTAATCCATGTTTTATCTCTTTGCCTCCTGTGGCCTCCTCCTCATCACCAGTGATATTACTGGTAGGTGTCCTTGTAGGGGCCGTCCCTGGGAAAAATTGGCTTAAGCCCAGAGTCAGCGAAACTGGGTGTGCTCTCCTTGGCGCCAGAGGTCAACAGGTCCGCACACGGCCTGTTGGACAAACAGAACTATTCCTCATGACAGATAGCTTTATGATAGATAACC